>CM060832.1:40840000-41100000 GCA_030762175.1 Metallyticus violacea
GACCTCCCTGACTTAGAAAAATGCCTAAGCAGGTACCACGAATCGAACCCGGGCCTCCAGGTCAACAGTTAGCACGATCACCACTAAACTAAGGAGTTTTAGGAACCTTTAATTGCGGTCACTTTAACCTTTCGGTTTGTGCATTCATTCAGTTTGTGGAGAATATTTGCTGTTGCATTATAACCATGTTATTATGAATATGAATGTAATTAGCACAAATGGTACAATTCCTTTGGAAACAAGACATCAGCATAAGCCTGACGTGAGCTAGGATACAGTAGGATGAGGGTCGTGGCTGCATACCAAAAATGTGCTGTTTTTTACATCGGAATGCTAGGTAGAGTTCAGAGTCAGCTACATATTATGGTTAATGTAAGACAACCTCGCGTTCATGGCTCCATCACTAGTATTCTCTAATTACTTCCATTTATGACATTTTTAATTTAAATAGTGCCATTCAACGCTGAGATTTAGTTAGAAGCATTAACAACAGAACAAATTGCATGTTTAATTGAAAAAATAAGAATTTAGAATTGGCAGCTTTACTAAACAAAACAATTCCTCATATTTTATTGTTTTCCGTATTTTTGTGCTGTTGTATTCATAGAGGTGCAAGGAGAATAATATGATAAATATAACTGCAAAGCTCTTAGGATAGCATTTTGGTTCAACACGTTATCTGTATCACATTTATGCAGACTAATATTATGTTAAACAATAGGCCGCCCCTCACAGCATAGAGGGCCGTCTTCTTTTATTATTCAAATCTTCTCGGCGCTCGTTCAGCGTCCGAAAGCACACCCGTTTTCACTTCTTTAATTTTTTTCCCCTTAACCCCGTCGCTGTTTGCTTTAACGAACCGTTTTAATCCATTTCTATTGTAACAGTGAAGGTGTGGGAGATTTGGGAGATTTCGGACACTAGCTAGCTGAATGTCGCAGATAATGAAAATACAAACACAATTTAGCTCTCAAGCAGGGGAAGGGATGCTGAGCGGTGGGTGGGTCATCCTGGTTACGAGTAAGTACACAGAGCGAGTTTATGTGACTTTTTTTCCCTTCCTTCTGGCAGCTTAGCAGCACGGATTACCCATCTGTACAACGACTCAGCAAGTTAGCGCAATTTGTAGCTCGATTCCGATGCGCGCAATCCTTTGCCCTTTTACTCTCTACAGTATAAAAATAAAGTTGGACTGTTCTCGCAAATAATTGGTATGTTAACGAAAAGAGTGGCACTACACTCACTCTAATATTGCAACAGTATGTGAACGCACCTGATTTTGAAAGTAAACCGTGCTTATGTATCACGCGATGGAATGGGTGGAACTGCATTGCTTCAAAAAGCAATTTAAAGCCAGTTTAAGTTCTATATCTTCATTAAAATTTTTTAGGAATTTCTAACTCCTCACTAAAATTAAATGGGCGTAAAATACAAATCGTGTATGACAGATTCAAATAAAATCTTTCTATGCATCACACAGGCCTACAAATTGTAATGTTATCCTGAATATTTCACTGTTATTGATTTCAAAAATTATTTCTGTTTTTCTCCATCAAATCATATTTTTTTTTAAATCCCCACGTAGTTCGATATTTGCAATTTTTCCATATATACATGTCTGCACTGCAACAAACAAGTATAGCTACTACGATTCTTGACTAATTCACATACAGGGTGTTCCTTAAATCCAGTAGCACATTTCTTAATTTGATATAGCTTTCGTATATGTACGTCATATTAAAGAGAAACTCAAATGGTTTTGTTTCGATTTTACACCAATGCTGCCAGTTCTCACATTCGCCGCAGTTGGCGTTTTGTAAAAATGGCGACTTCTGGCGAAGAGTTCGCTTTCTGTGTGTTTAAATTCTACAAACGTAAGAGTGTTACAGATCTGCAACGGAAGTTCAGGACTAAGTACGGTAAAAAGCACCAAGCAGGAAGTCTGTTTACGCCTGGCATGACAAATTTGTGAGTACTGACTGCTTGTATCCTAAGAAAAGAAGTAGCCGTCCGAGTGAATGAAGAGACCGTTAGCCATGTGAGAGAGGCATTCATAAGAAGTTAAAAAAAATCAGTTCGTAGAGCATCCCGCAAGCTGCAAGTACCACGTACGACAGTTTGGAAGACACTACGTAAGTGACTGTATGGAGCCGTATAAATTACAGCTCTTGTAACAGTTGAAACAAAATGACAAACAACAGCGTTATGAGTTTTGTATAGAGTGCAACAATGGATAGAAGATGACAACTTGGTGAATCGCATAATCTTTGGTGACTAAGCAACATTGCATACAATTGGCAAAGTCAACGGACATAACTGTCTAGTGTGGGGTACCCAAAATCCTGACGAATTCGTCGAATACGAGCGTCATTCACCTAAAGTGAATATTTTCTGCGTAATATTATCGCGGAAACTTTTAGAGACCATTCTTCTTCACCGAAAACACTCTAACTGGAAATGCGTACCTAGATGTGATACAGCAATGGTTGCTCCCAAAAAAACATTCCGTCAATTTCCAGTTCCAGCAGTGCGGAGCCCCAGTCCATTACCATAATGACGTTCATGGTTCTCCGAACAACGAGCTATCTCAACGGTAGATCGGACGAATAGGGAATAATGATAACCGTTTCGAAAACTGACTCCCAAGATCCCTGGATCTAACTCCCTGTGACTTCCTTCTATGGGGATACATGAAGATTGTGTTTTTATGCTATCCTTACCACAAAATCTAGAAGATCTCGAGCGTAGGGTTGAAGAAGTTGCGACTTCTGTATCTGAGGATATGCTCCAAAGAGTATGGCAAGAATTTGATTACTGCGTAGACATACACCATTGAAAACCAAACCAAGTGAGTTTCTCTTTAACATGACGTGTATACGAAAGCTGTATCATTTGTAGTTTTTATGTAATAAATTCAGAAAAGCATTGCCTGACTTTAGGGACATTCTGCATTATTGCACAATTGTTTATATGGAAGATATCGGGTTAGGAACTTCTGCATGGGTCATTCCGAGAAATTTTCACCCTCGTAGTTTCAGAATTTTCATTACTATAGGGGTTTAACTCAGTAACTTTTATTTGTAACTACTCTTCTTCCAATCAAAATACTGTATGATTATAGGCAACAATGCGACAATGTAGACATTTCAAATGCAGAAATCATTTTAATGAAGAAGGGATTGAAAACAGGAGATGATAACTTAAAAATAAAAAAAGTCGGACATTTTAAAAAATGTCAAATGCTTGTCGGATAGTATAAAAAGATGAAAAAAACAAAATGATATCCATCTTTTGCCGGACGGACGGTAACCTTAATCAGGCGACTCCTCGAGTTCGTGTCTCTTCGCGTCTTTTTTCTTTTACAAGGGAAGAAAGTATCAAAGTGCAAAATCATTGTCGATTGTCGATCGACATGCTATCGATTATTCCTACTTGGAATCCCTTTCACACTACAACTCTTTACCTTTCATTTCTTCTATCTTTGTCTACCTATCTGCCTCTTGGTTTACTTCCATATTTTATTTTTGAAAGGCTCTCTTCCTCCTCCTTCTCCTCAAGCTTTAAAGTAAGGAGATTGGATTTCATGGGATAAAACCACAGAGGAACAGAAAGGAAGAGAGATAGAGAAACCGAGAGAAATAGCACGTGCAAGAGAGTCAGGAAAAAGCTAACCTACTTTCAAACTTGTACCCTAAAATTTAAGAATCGCCTTTTATTTGTTTCCAATAAACGGCGTTTTGCAGAGGAGGCTTTTCGTCCGTGAAAGAACGCACCATCGGCACGCATCTTACAAAGTGATTCTTATCGAACTGAACTAAATACTCTGTTTTAATTTTGTAAAATAGACACTATGTACAATATGAATTCTAATCACATTACGCCTATCTAATATCAACAGTAAGTGTTAGCAGTTGGCCCACAATCCGAGGCAATAAACACTGCGTATTCTATTGAAACTTGTGCTCATTGTACGTGCCTGTTGTAAGCCTACCATAGTTGAAGACAAGATTGATATAAGTTGACGATACACGATTTAACCTTGAAATTGGAATGATCTAAATCTCTGCCCAGATGTACGCGCTGTACTTGATATACGGCAAAGTAAACCTATATACGAGGGTTACATTTTAAGCTTTCACAAAAACTAGGAAAGAAAAAGAATTTTTTTGTAACAAACTGTTTTATTGCTTTGCAAAATAATCGCCTTTAAGATTTATACACTTTTGTATTCGTTCAAACCAATTTTCAAAACATTTTTCCACTCTGAAGTTGGTATCTCAAAACCACCATGGATCTTATTTGCTTCAACAGCTTCTTGAGAAGATGAAAATAGCTGTTTAAGCATTTTTGTTTGACATTCGGAAACAAAAAGAAGTCGTTAGGCGATAAATCAGGTGTATACGGACAAGGAGACATTAATTCGATGTTTTCCTGCTTCAAATAATCAACTGTTTGACATGTGGTGTGAGAGATGGCATTCTCATAATGAAGAATGATGTACGTTTTCGGTTGTTTTTCCTGGTTTCATTGATGACATCTGGCAAACAAATTGTCGTACATCATTCGGCAGTAGCTGTTCTTCGATCCTCTAAAGGAATGGTTGTGACATGTCCAGTACAACGGAAGAAACAAATGATCATTTTCTTGGAAGTGCTTCGTGAACGAACAGCTTTTGTGGGATTCGATTCATCTTCGAACACACAGACAGTGGATTGTTGTATAGTTTCCGGTTCATACAAATAGATCCAAATTTCATCACCTGTTACGATGTTGTATGCGGATTTGTCAGTTTCTCTGTGGACTTTTTTGAGCATTTGATTACATCAATTAACACGAGCGATTTTTGAGCTTGGGCCAAATTATGCAGAATGTATCGAGACCAGATCTTTTTCACAGCTAAACGTTCATTCAGAACCGAACGTATTGCAGTATTGGATATGCAAGGATACCTCTAGCTCACTGTAATTCACATGCCGATCTTCTTCAATCATGTTGTTACAGCATCGATGTTTTTTGGAATGACAAACCAATTTTGGTCGGTTCACGAAATTCATCACTGACGGACGCACGACCTCGACGAAATTCTGCAAACCAGTTGTAAACAGTCTTTTATGATGGTGTTTCATTACCAAAAGTTGAACGAAGCGACTCTATGCGTTACTGTTGAGTTAGAGATTTACTAAAATAGTAAAAAATCATCCAACGAAAACCTTCATGTGAAATGTCCATTTTTTCGCAAAATTGCTTTGTTTATACGCTCATTGTAAACCAACTACTCAGTAAATTACTTAAGCTGCAACTGTTTTCAGAATAATAATGTCAATTGTTGCGAAAATAGTGATCACATATCTCAATAGCGCCACCTAGTGGTTGTTAGTAAAAACTCAAAAGGTTACCCTCGTATATGCACTGGACTGGAGAATTGAACGCATATGCAAACAGATTTAAAGAAGAGTTATGGAACACGAACTTTTTTCATATTGCGTGTAATATTGTGACGCGCTAAGCCATTGAGGATTGATAATACAAAATATTGTCATTATTTCAAATTATAAGTACAACTTTAGAGAATGTGTTGCTAAGAGGTTATTGCATAATTTCGGGGAAGTTGTACCTTTCTGCACAACAGTTTTGCAGTCTAGCCTCCAGTTAAGTCCACACCTTCCTGTGATGCTACTATTATTAATGTCATGTAACATCCACTTTGGTTAACGTGCTTCCGTTAGAAAATCCTGTAGAACCTTCTAAAAACTTATGTGACGCAAATTACCAAATTCTTTTGGAATAATCTGAGAGTTGACCAAAAGTTGAGAGGGTATAAAACATAAGGGTGGCTCAGCGGAAGTTCTCAGATAGTAGGGTTGTCAGGATGAATCCTCGCAGGCCACAGTGCGGACGTTGGGCCATGGCCACTACTCTGCTTAGCTCCGTCACCATCGATTTGGTAAGTTTCAGGCCCAAGTTGGAACGTTCTCTCTTTATTAAATTAAACTGTGATTAGTGTAAATGTATTAAGCACTCTGGCTTTTAAGTTCCTTGCCCCTTCTTAGTCCGACTAGTGCCCCGACAATATAATTATCACATATATTATTGTTGAGGCACGAACACTTCTATATCCCTGGTGGTTGCAAGACTCATTTAGAATAACTTGGCTTTGTTGGACATTACATGGTTCACAAAAGGGCATACTTCGGAATTCCAGGTATTGGTATGCCACAAACCAACATGAAATACAGGAAATACAATTGAATCGGTCATTGTTGAAAGGAGATATCTTATTTTCACTAAAACTGAGTTATGCATTAATTTTTAACATTTTTTCCCCCAATGCCATCATTGTCCAATAGGGCCTGTGGGATGCTCCTTCAAGTCGGCGAGAAAGTAGGTTGGGATGCTTGGAAGAAGCAACTAAGTCATCTCAAAAGTGGCCGAATGAGCGAGTCCCGGATGTAATGCTCTATCCCCCGTCCAATTTTCAGTTTCTATTGTATCTATAGCGAAAAAATATCTGCACACTCCGAAAGAGTCAGCTGCCTATTAATGTCCCTCAAGCGTTTCTTACTTTTTCTCCAAATCCTCCTCCTGTTTCCCCGCTCTGCGATCCAAATGTTCACCATTCCTATATTTCCCAGACCCCTTATTCATTTTGAAACATGTCCATGTATGTACGTGCGCGTGAGCAGGCGAGCGAGCAAATGAGTGTATATTCCTTATGTGTGTGTGTGTTTAGTGAATAGCATATACGGTCGAAAGACCCAGCGAACGATGTGCAAAAATATTTTTTGTAAAGAATGAGCAATAAATACACATTGATGCTGCTAAAAAGACCGATCAGATATATTTCTAGGCCTTATGCTCCACTTCTCTTTTACCTATTACTTGTCCATATCCACTTGCTTTTCAATTTACATAAAAATTACCCCAGTTTATTACAATCCCTTTTTTTATTCCATGTACATCAGTCATCTAGATCAGCAAGAACTATTCAAAATCTCAGGTCATAGAGACTTTAAATATAAAAATGCCCTTCCGGAAAAAGTTACTATTACAGATACGCATCCATCAACAGTACAGTTCCATCTTTGCCAACCTGAAAGCTTATTTATTAGTTAATTTCCGATCAACGGAAGGAAGTGAGATGAGCTAGCAGGGGCGAAACCTTCATTAGGGTATAAGGCAGAATCTACCCAAAATCAGTTTGTATTAATTTTTATTGATGAATTAAAATAATCCACTGTCTACGACGCAGGTCACCAATAATACGGAGGTTCCGCTTGCCTTGCACAAGTGCAGTAGTATATCACTGTTAGAGAGAAGTGAATGGGTATTTGATAGAGCTTCGTTACTATGTAGGCTATCCTTGGTCTGCACCATGTGATTATGTCCACCCTCTTCTAAGATTTTATAGAACAAAGGGACGAGGATGCAGACGACATTTAAAATATAGTATTTTAGCAGTAAGTATTTACAATTACTATGACAAAGTGTTTAAGAACTCATTCTTAAATTCTTTTAACGATATCTTAGTTAATGCGTCCGCTGACGTATTAACGATCGTTGGTAACTTCAATTTTCACTATTTTCCCCTTCTTTCTCCCTCTATTTCTACATAATTGCCAACTGCAGCGCAATGGCGCGGTGTGTAATACAGAACGGAACGGCATAAAATTTAATGAAACATCAATAATTAATTTATATAGTGCTTGATGTGTATGCATAGAAAAGGGACCGAAGGTTGGAGCTTATATAGGAACGGATCTATGCGCAAGCCATGGAATATTAACTTCTTTTAAAGTTACATGGAATTTAATCTAATAATCATTATGCTATTTGTAATCAGAATGCCATTTTTAACATGAAAAAAATACTTAGCATTAAAGAGTCACGTTTGTGATATGTTTATGTGGAAGAAGCCCAGGCCTAAAACGAGAAAATGATCACAAACATTATGAAGAAGAATGGAATAAATATGTAATGTTCTTTTGCAAGTCCAGAGTTACTAATGTGTGTAAAAGAGACATAAGATTACGAGTCAAACTTAATAACGCTTTTATAACGTATTCAATTTTATTATTATTATTATTATTATTATTATTATTATTATTATCATCATCATCATCATCATCATTTTTATTGTACATAAATTACCATTATTTGTGCTACAAAAGGTGAAAGTTATATCACAATTTTCAATGTTCCAGAAATAAAATGAAATTTAAAAAACACAAACTTCGTTTTATGTCAGCGTAAAAAAAATGTGTAAAATTCTAAATGGGTAGTATGTTTATAAATACACACAAATGATATTAGTAACTAAAAAGTAACCCCCTTTAAATATTCAAATGAAAGAAATTAGAAAACGATCTTCATAAGATTAAGACGATATTTTTTTCTTAAATTTTTGGTTTGTAACATATCTCCTTTTAACAATGACCGATTCAGCCATATTCAATGAGAGTAGGAGTATGATGCGTCATATGTGGTCTAAAAATCAGCCCTTAATTTTGATTCAGGATACTTACTTATACATTGCGATCAGTGATGCTTTCCTCCGCGGTGTGGGGTTTTTTCTTATGAGCGAGCTCCCACTCGTTTGCCGCGCCGTGCTTGCTTTCTTGTTTCGCTAATCACCGAGACCTGGCTGGCCGGCTAACCGCCTAACGAGCGGCGCGCTCGCCTAAAGACAAAACATTCTGGGGGAAAACAAGATGATCGCACGGTATGAAAGTATTCGCTTATTTTGTAGAACAGCTGGAAAACATGAAAATTTACAGAAAGATGGAGCAACCTGCCGCTCTTCAAGATTTTTATGATCGTCACTTCTTCCGTGGGGAATTTCTTCAAAGGCAACTTTAAAATAAAATAATAATTAAAAAAAAAAAACTAAACAGAACCAGATTTTACTCAACATATGCACATAAGGTAGCTAAGCGAAAGTAAAATTTTCCACCAGGTTTCGCAACTTCTTAAGCGATACGGTGTTGTTTATTGAAAGATTGCCATACATTGAGTGATCTGAACTAGCTATGTGACCTGGAATTTTTGGTGAATTTTAGTTCATTTGGTGAACTTGAATTAAAAGGGAAAAATAAAATAATTGGCAGTTCCTGCTTTCAAACACTAATTAATGTCTGAAAAGCAAATGTTTTCATGATGATTGTATTAGAAATGTATTAGTAAAAATCCAAGCTGTTCGCTGCAAATTCGAAGCTAGAAACGAAAATTTTATTCAGTCCGTCTTTTATCCGTTTAGAAATAATTTATTTAAAATAAATTTGTTGATATATTTGAGTTACAGGAAAAACTAAGATAATTACGTTGTGCTATTGTCTATTTATGAAAATCAGTTTGTCAAAAATAGTTTAAGAATATTTTCTAAGGAAAAATGTCATAACTAAACAATGATGCTACTGTTTCCATACCCACCTTTTATCATTATATGAATTATCGTTATCCTGTGTACAATTATGAGTTTAATATCGCTGTAATTAAGTTTCGATGTGCTAAATATTTCATTAGTATTTAGATTGTTCGGTATTACATCAAGTTTTTCAATATTAACAAATAAATACATAAAAATAAACTATCTTTCTATCGCTTATTATTTCTCTTCAAACTTTAAACTTATAGCATTTAATTTGAAAACATAAATTCTCATGCTGTATCTATGGGTAAATTTTAGAGAAAAAAAGTTTAATTAGTGAAGTAGATAACAAGGAGTGTAGATAAAGAAAACTAGGTGTCAATTCCAAACAAATTGAGTATGCCCTACTACAGGATACTACCATGTTTATTATTAACTTTGATACTATGTATCTGAGTGTTTTATAACCCCATGAAAGTTGTTAGCATCCGTTGTTTGTATTAAGACGTACTGTTTAAATATAATGAAAGCAATATTCACAGTTTGAAGTATCTCTGAGCCAAAATCTATGCGATATTCGCCTTTTCAGTCTAGGGAAGCCTCTTAAAACCTTCTTTACACGCTGAAATAGATTTCCTGCCTGTCAGTTAATAATCAGGGTAGTGGGCACATGCTGTTACTGCCGCTAGATCAAAGAGAAAGTTGCAGTTTGGCGCAGGACGATGAAGGAATTAAGAGTTACATTTTATTTTAGATGTGTTCTTCCAAGGAGGGACCCGATACATAAGCTGCCAACATGCTGGAGGTGAAACAAAGCGAGAGAATTGAGCAGCTGGAGACGTAATTCAAACTGTCACGACTGTTACTTATTTGAACAAACCGCGGCCACAAGAGACATAATTCATGCCCTAACCATCTTGTTCTGATAATGAGCACGACGAGTGACTAACGAACGACATATGTGTCTGTTCTTCCTCGTTACGGAGCAATATGCTCCAGCAGTGACGGAAAAATGCCTAAATTCAGTGGCGGAACAACTCCCTCTACGACGAGCCTTTCAGAAAAAGTTGACCCTTTGTAATGTTATCTGTATTGGTCCAAAAGTAAGCCAATATTCACTGTCTATTATGAAAAGCTAAGGTGCGACTTATTTGACGTAGGCTGAGTGCAGAGATTTAGTGCATTACCTCTACCTATCTGACCAATGGCATAGCCCTCTTTCTGAATAGTGCTGACCATCAAGGTTTTGAACGTCCCACTTCTCTTTTCCCTATCGAGGGGTCCCACATCGTTCTATAAGTCCGGATTCATATTAACCGTGTGGCCTCCTCACTTCCATTTAAAGCTCTCTGCCGAAGAATGCAAATCTGAGCGCATAAGGTTAAAAAAAAGTATTAAGACTTAGATACGAATCTATGCACCGTTGCCAACCGTAGCTGGAATCTGCTAAGCGTAACTGGATCGAGATTCTATACCAAGACTATAACAGAACATTCTTTAATATTTAAGTAGAAGTGTCTTAAATATTTTGTAAATCAGACCCCCTTCAAAGAAGTAGTCATAAAAGTGAAGGAGAATTTTAAAAGGCAATTAAGTTGGAAAGAAAATTTAACCTCAACCCTAAATTACTAAACCTAGATCTGAAAATTTAACAGCTAAATACAATAAAACCCATTGAAAGCTCAACTTGCGTAAGATAAAATATATCCTTCGCAACACATGCAAACTAGTAACTTTAAAAAGGTGCTCCTTCTTTATATCGGATTTATGGCACTTTTTAAGACTCTATTAATATATTTTCTAATTTGCTTCTTTGAAGATTTCCTTTCCAATTTTTAAACAAAGTTAAAGGTTTTCCACTTTTTAAAATGGAAATAATACCTTATGCCCCTAAACTTTCCAAAAGCCTTCTTTTTAGTTCAGAGTTCAGTTTGTTTGACTACTTTTTGCTTGTTTTGTTGTTGTTGTTGTTGTTGTTGTTGTTGTTGTTTTTTTTTTACTTAATTCAATGCCAGTTTACTAATATGTTGGTATTTAAATTGTTGAAGTATGAGTTCATAGCAGAGTGAAAGTGAATCCTCCTATAGTAAAGCAATTATAAACACACACGAGAAAAAGAGATTAATTCATAATGAATCAAAACTTTAAAAATAAAATCCTGATATTTATGATTGATGGAAGGAAGACGCAATTCAAAAGAAAACGGTGTATGTAGAATTATTATTATTATTATTATTATTATTATTATTATTATTATTATTTAGTATTTATTATTCCAGTTGTTGATGTTGTCATAACCTCCGGCAGATCACTCGCTTTTACGTTATTCTTTTCGGTTAACTTGGCACGAGGTTGGATACAGGGGGCACGCTCCTGATTTTAATCCCTAAAAATTCCTAACATCCTAAGTTAAATATACATAAGGGACGAGGAATGCAAATAATACAATGAGCTGGTAACTGAGTTGAGCCGTGTAACTTTATATCATTCCAATTGCAATTTCAAAATTTGTGTATGTGATGCTATTCCGATGGCCAAGGACAGGAGTTATATACATCTTGATCCGCTCAAGTCTCGATAGACTGACCCTTTTTCTTACCAAAACCTACAAACGTGCAGCTATATGCATGCGCAGAGTTTGGGCTCTTTGTGTTTCACACACTTTAGACGAGAGTGGAATTAGGAATGGATTGTTGACTTCAAGAATACTTTACGTTTCTAATTACTTAAACAGTGTTTTAACAGAGCACATTATTACTGCATTATTTCTACATTAAGCCCCATATGTCACATTATTATTATTATTATTGGTGGTGGTGCATATTAACGCAGAAAAGGTTTAGTAATAAAACTATTCCTAAAGATAAACATAACAGGTTTTTTAGTTTTAGAACTAAGTAGCTGAATTTTCGCACACATGGAAATGAATAACTTAGTTGGCAACGTTGCTGCAGAGAGCGCTGGGGTCTTGTATGAAGTTCTTTTCCATAGCACGATGATACGGATCATATCCTTTAGTATTCAATGTCCACCTTCTTTCCTGTTTTCTATTGGCGAACTTGTATTATCTTCCTTTCTTTTGCTGCCATAGATCATTTGTGACGTAGAAAAGAACTCAAGACGCACGACTCTTCTACTTCTCTTTGTGATTTTCTTCTGGAATCTGTTCAGGTAGATGAACTTTAGGCTCCAGAATTTCTTCTACCGCAAATATTATGAAGAAACATAAATGTGAATGGTTAAATTGTAAGATACTTTCATTACTTGTTTCACGCTGAGTTTTCAGAAGGGTAACGGTTATAGACCTCAGGGCAATTTTTCAACATTTCTTGGTATTGTTACAGCGACCTTAAAAATGGTTTTATTTTTATGACTCAAAACGGTTTCTAGCCATTTAATTTACCTACATCTTCCAGTATAATATTAATAAGTATTTTCTGTAATAACTACAATGTATGGCTATAAGAATTTTCTAGTCTGATTTGGTTAAAGAAGAGCTGCTAATTGTCTATCATGTGCGTTAGAACATATGCATATAAATGGTGTACTACTTATTACTGGCATGTAGCTCTTTCTTTGGAAATTTTAGTTTTAATTGCAAGTGAATATATGCAACAAACTCACTTTCGTTTAAACATTTACCGTTAGTTTCTAGGGAATCAGATTAGTTATGTATTGATGAATAATTTGATCACTTTATCCCTTACACTGCTGTAGCAAATCTGGTAAGCTCTGCTCAACGCGGATGTAAATAAACAAGGCTAAACAAGATGAGTAAATATGACAGAAAGGTAATATTATAAAAAACATGACAGTGATGGAAAGTGTGTACATATGTGACAGTACCAGTGCCAAGCAGAAAGGGTTGAATTACCTGCAGCAAGAGATTATTTAACACATACGAGGAAAAAACTCGGTGAAAGTAGAGTGTAAACAAAAGGTAAAGTTTAAATTATTCGTTACAACACTGAAATAACATTTTTCTCTTGAAGCAAATCTGGAATTAGTAAATCTCATAACTAATAACATTAGTTGTTATTGTTTGAAAGCATAAGCCAGAAATGTGCTATTCAATATTGCACAACTGGTATTTTTTAATTGCTGACTATTTTTGGAGAAATTCTAACCGAAGAAGTTGGGAATAAGACAATGGATTAAAGCACAGAGAAAAATATAAATAATAAGAGAAATTATTAAGAGAAAGTGAAGAATAATTGGTTAAGGGAGATAAATAAACAGCAAACTTTTAGAGATGAGGTCTTTTACTTGTATGAATGAATCCAATGTTCTAATTGTTGTGGATTTTGGATCAATAAGGCATTCAGAAACATAAATTGAGAAATGTTCTATTTTAATTTGTATTTATTATACTGAGCATTGAATAAATTCATTCATAATTGGCAGTAACCTATAGATTTCACAATTTAAATCTATAAAATAGTTAATAAGGTATATATTGCAAATTATTACAGAATTATATTTTTATTTGCATATTATATTCTACCATCCCTAATGAAAAAAAGTTAAATTAACTCCTACAGTTTAATTGAGAATTTACTTTAAGTCAATTATAGTTTATTGTAAATACTGAAAATATAGAATAACAAAATGAAGAATAAAGTTGGAATCAATCTATCTGCAAAGAAAATAACAAATAAACCGAAATAAATGTTAGGAGTATTTTCATTTATCGGTTTAGATGCCAATAGTACCCAGTATTGTGATTTCTTCGTTAAATGTATACGCAGGTGATTTGCTGTAATGAAAGCAATGTATGTTGTTTGTGGGAAGAAATACCAAAATATCGCAGCACATTTAACATATAGCCAACTTAGCCATGTGAAGTTTAGGTTGAACATTAAGCTGATAGGCGGCTGCTTTTAATTTGAATTCTTTTTAGTACCTCTTTTAAATGTAAGTAGTTCTAAATGTAATGTAATTGATTCTGACAAACCTGTGCCACTTTGATATACGATAACAGCCCACTAACTTATCAAAGAGATACTGCTGATACTTAGGATTGAGTGCAAGGATGGATGGAAGCACTTCCGGGAAGAAGGGATGAAGTGAAAGAGATAGCGTGACCAGGATCTCGGTGACTGCGCAGAAGCAGATGGGATCCCTGATATCTTTCCAGATAGAATCCTCCCCCTAACTTTTCAAACCCCTCTGAAGTTTCGATCTGGGGCTGAAACCTTTTCCAAAGCGCAAGTCACCATCACACCGCGCCAGCCCAACTCACCTTGATAATTTAAGCCCAGTAACAGAACCAACGCAATAAAATGTGAACACAATACAATAAAAAATTAAATGAGAGAGCGGAAAATTCTGGAACGCAAAGATTCATCCTAACTTTCGCCGAAGTGACCAGGAGAAACTACGAATGAAAGAAAGCCGGCCTAACGGGAATTAAATCCGGGACCTCGCGAATGCGAGTCTCAAACATTACTGCCTGAGCTGTGTATCAGAAATTATCAGCTACCTATTACTACTCGTTATCCATAGTTGTGTATACTCTTTCAGAGATCTGTTCCTCTTCACCCAAATTTCTGTACTAACAATAACACTGTTCGATTTGTGAGTGAGAGTTTATGGAATTCTTCTTAAAAATGTTCAAACACACATTTCGCATATCGATTCCGTACGTGCAAAAATAATGCTCAACAATAAAATCTTCTCACAAATATTCAGAGACATATTATATCACTAAACATGTGTCCAGTCGCTTTCAGCACTAAGCTCACACAGCAGGCTCATCATGCTGCTTTCTTTCCCACATCTATAGTGCATAATGTTGCCAAAGTTGCAGCAGTAATTAAAAGAGGGCGATTTTTAGATTGGGGGAATGAAGTGAGGGTTTGGTTAATTAATGGAGGGATTTGGAACGGATTTTGATTAATGGATTCTCAGGGATGATGATTTTTGTCCTCTTCCCCTCCTCCGATTTTGCGCTGACTTACGTTACCAGGGCTAGCGCTTCTTTCTTCGCTGGAATTTTTGTGATCCGGAGACCACACAGGGGAAGGAGTCAAGGAGATTAACAAGGGGATCAACAAGAATTATCGTATTATGAGATGAAATACGATTTACTTTCAAAGTCTATTCCACTTAAATGGGCCACCGTTATCCCTTGGAGTTAGGCTGTTAAAGACTCTTTCCTCTACTACAAGAATATCTTAATTAGTTCACCAACGATATTTCACATGCTTTCAAGTCTTCAGAGAGGATTAATGTTCAGTATTGATGCTGATAACTCCGATACTACATGCTTTAAATTTGTTACGACTGACGCAACTGACCACTAATACTGCTACAATAATAACTGAGTGCTTGGACCGACCCACAACTAACAACTCATTCTAAGCCTCAAAATTATAGACTTAAATAGATCTTGAAGTCGGCCATTCTTTCCGACACTATCTTTATTCTTCTAAAATATGACTTAAGAAAGATCTAGAATATTTTCTTTCATCTAAGAATATCTATTGGATACTGTACTCGCACAATGACTTTCTCATCTCTCTTATTGGCTATCATGTCTATGTGACCCAAAACATGCTACCCACATCAACAGCTAACTAGGCACCGAGAGGTTATTGCCCTGTCTTTTCATCCCCGTAGCTGGCATATGTTTATTACGCTCACTCTTACCTAATATAATAAAAGCGAAACTCTGACTGTATACAAAAACATTTACCCTGCTAGGACCCTGGTTTACCATTCTCCAAGTAATAGTGGCACGTTTCCCGTTTTGGCTTGCGTCACAAATATTGTTTCAATAGACAACAGGTTTCTCTATCCTCATCGCCAGATTCAATTTTTGTGACTAGGGCTTTTCTGCACCGTGGTAATGGAATAACATCTGATACACAATATTTCAACACTGTACAGGAAACAAAAAATGACACTACAATCATGATTAAAATAGAAAAGCTACATAAATTAATTAATATGTTAATTCTAATTTATTTGGGGGGTGGAAGTTAATAAATTCCATCTCAAAGTTCGCAATACGTTATTTCTGTCCATATATCCCATACAAACACTGATTCACATATTATCATTTAACACTATTCATTTTTTTTGTATAATTTATGTAAATGACTAGGTATCGGGATTCTTAAGCACTTAATATCAAGTTAGGTACACTCAAACTACTAGGTACAAATAAAGCACGAACACAAGCTATTATGAGCAACCACCTAACAGATAAACAGAACTGATGAGTGACAGGTGTTAGTAATGGCTAAAGCATTGTTTCATCTTACCGGAATTTCGGTACAGATCAACTATGCTCACTGAAACCATTGGTGAGATGGTTACAGGATATTTCGATGCAGAAAACGCAACAAATAAACGAGTGGTAATAATAAGTCTTATGAGATTAAAACAGTCCAATGTTTACCTACATTTTTACCTGAAAAAAATATTTTCTATGCTGCAAGTTGTAAGATTATCAGTAAAAAAACAATTAGTTTCTATAGTTTTTGAAGAATATTTTGCAGCTGCAAACGGAACTAATAAAGGGGAAGTTTCAACTTCAAATGTCTATGAAAGTGTGCCAAATATCGCTTGAGATTTTATGTAATTTCAGGTAATGTAAAAAGCACAGTTTTCTTCTTAGACGGATTGCCGCAAGCATACTTTATACCGCGATATCTTTAATATTGCACAGATAGCTATAAATATAACTTTTATTTAGTGAACTTTCATTTCTTAAATTGATTCTCATTTATTCATAATGCACAAAATAGTCCAGTTTTCATGTTACAGTATCATAACTAAATAACTTTTTGAAAAATATTCTGTTTCAATATTCAAATACAGGCTTTATTTGCATATAGCCTTTGTGGACTTCTATTCAGAGAATAATTATAAATACTTAAAATACGTATAGCTTAGAATAAGCCAGTTATTTAAAACCTATTTCCAAGCAGATGTATGCTTATGGAGCTGAATACGGTTCAAATTAACAGGCAGCGAAATGTAAGACCCCAAAGAAGAGACGTGGGTGGTTTCAAGTTTGCTGCGCATGAGTGAATTAACGCGTCCTTTCTCGCGCGTGAAGTCATCAGGAGTTAAATTTCCGCCTAATACGCATTGTGTAGCAAGTTAAATATCGTGGGCTCATGCTCAAGGTAGATCTGAGACGCATTCTTTTTTCATAAGAATTTAGCAATGAGTAGTTCATATAAGAGAGAGAAGTCATTCGGTGTAAATTATGTCACGTAAAAATAATAACACTTTAAAGCAGAAATCATATGTTAAAAGTGTGTGTACAAATAGCACAGAACAACTTTTAATGTTATGGCCTGACGACATCAGCTCGTAAATATTCTTTTGTTTGTGACTGATGGGGCGCTATATATGATAAAAGCAGTCAAGGAAATTATTCCTCATTAATCCACATATCTCGCCACATGGTTGCTATAGGGTGGCGGAAGAAATACGAACATCCCATAGTGATACAGACAGTTCGATTGCAAATTGTAAAAATATGTTCTTAAACGCCTCATCAAGAATGTAAAAATTCAAGGAAAAGGGGTCCCGCTTGTCCTCCTCTTATCGTAACTCCGTGGAGAACATGCATGGACCCAGCTCTTACGCCAAAAATGAAATTGTTTGAGTAATCTGTGGCTTTAATGAGAATAACTGTTCATCAATTCGAATTGTGCAATCTATAAAATTTTGATGCACTGGAAAACAATCTGCATTTCGTCCAAAATAATTTCAGACATATGTCTAAAACTAAAAATGTTAAGTACAAAGTAAATAAAATTCTACACAAAAATAGCGAGTATGCAAAATTTTATTTAATTATATGGAAAATTGTCCATCTGAAACTAAAGGGGTGTCCGAATAACAAAAATATTTTCTCTCTATCACATCATACGACTATGAACGCACCTTTTCACAATACGGAGGATATAGAAGACACGAAACTGTAAGAATGAACCAGGGGTACAAAATGTTTGTACAATGAACATGATACGTGTCTGGCATTATGACATTGTAAATATAAATCGTTTGTATGTTATTTAAATATGTACGTAATTTAAGGTATAAGTTTAAATAGATTGCAAAGAAGGTTAAAATATAATATTTATTTTAATTTCAATTCCTAGATGTTATGAATGTGTTGCAATAAACTCCAGGATAGATGTATATATGTATATATGTATATAAACAGGTGTAACAAAAAGGCAGGTCAAAATTGGGAAAACATTCCTCATATACACAGGATAAAAACATAATATGAAACATGAGTCCAAAATTGATTTATTTCCCTTTTAGAGCCCCTTTTCTACACTTACCACATAGCAGAATACTCAAATGCAGAAGTGTGAGAAACAATACAGCTTATGAAATGCTCAAAATGTCCTCCGGTATCACGAATACTTCCATCAATCTGCCATCCAATTGATTCCCTGATGCCTTGGAGCATTTTGAATTGTCTGCCAGCCTTGCAGAATACGATCTTGGAACTCTGTAAACTTTCGGATAATCCATAGATCATATGAGCATCTACCAATTGCGCATTTAAAAATTTTGTTTTATTCTACCGGGAACGAGGTCCGTAAACACACAGAACTGACAGTACGTGCTCGGTGCTACGTCAAGCAATGAAGTAAGTTGCATAATAAGCTGGCTACGTGGTACAGAACGAACGTAGGAACTGAGAGTAGTCACAGCACCCCACTCTATTTAACCAGAGGTAAAAGTGAATGCTTACCTAGTGTACGTATTAAGCAACTGTTCTGTTGTGAGGTTATTGCCACAAGACAGCTATACCGGCATTGCAGCTTGTATATCAAAGCAGATTTGTAGACAAAGGATTCCAACGAGAAAATAAAGCATTTCCGGACCCATCGTCATATAACATATTTGCTAGAAACATTTCCTTGATAAACCATTTTGTTACACTCTGGTTATACGTTTTGATTACGCATAAAAACAGTTATTTTAGTAAATGTTCACAAATTAATGTAAACACTTTATATTTACTATTTGTTATTTATATGCATGTTTTATTTCTCAAAATGCATAAAATCCCCAATAGTATAGACAAGTAAGTCATGAACATTTAATTTAAATTGCAGAAAGCTTTAACTCTAATTTAAAAAGTACTGCAAGTTCAAAGAGTGAGTTGTGTAGGATCTACGATTTGTTTTGACTTGTCTTTCCCTCATCCTTGCTGTTCATGAATTGTATCATGTCTACCTTACCTATATATTGTAAACGATCAGCAACCTTTTATCAGTCATAAGTTTCACTGAGTAGTAAACACGGAACGCCACTGTGAGGTGTTAAAAAACCAACTTATACCATACAAAAAAAGGAAGAAAGGGGGAGCAATGCCCTAACTAATGGAATCTAGAAGGCGAAGAGGATAGTGTTTCCATCACAAGGGTGCGACAGATGAGTGCACATTCAACACTTCACATGAAGTAGACGAGCGTTTTATTCTTATTCTTCTTTTGTTACGAGATAGCACAGTGTCGTCTGTCACAGTGATTAACGGTGCGAGGAACAGCTTTTTCATTACTCTTTATGTGTTTCTTACAGAAGAACTGGCATATAATGGAACAAAATATTAAATCACTTTCATTTTTCATTTTACTCAAATGGAAAACGACATTTCCTTTATCTGCGACCTTTTGTTTCTTTACTCGCATAATCAATTATGGTTTCGCAACGGAAAGCCGGAAGTGCAATTCGAAATAAGAACATTTCTACAAATATTATTGTAAGTATACATACTATCCGCTTAGACAGAATCATAAGATAAGGAGAAATATTTTAGATTGGAAAGACGTTAATGGTATATTTTTAAATCCTTTTTAATGCACCTTATTTACTACAGTAACATCACAGGTTTGGAACTAATGATACATGAGATGAAATGTTATATTGGGAGAAGAATTTTGAGAAGAAAACGTTCCAGACCAACGTTTATTTGCCAATAGAAAGAACCAATGAGGAAAACCAGAAAAAATGTCAATTAAGGGTATCCGAGTAGTAAATCTACCTTTCAAGAATCCCTGACAGTCATCAACAGTAACGTACATTACAGAATTTTTATCAATTTAAAGCGCACAATACTTTAAGTCATGGTTATATGAAGCTCACAAACCTTTCCTTTCCATACGTACAGATTTAGGACTATCTACTGCTGCGATGGCTGTTCAAAAGAGTGCTTTTTTTTTGACAACTTGAATTTACTCATATATAAATATTATTATTATTATTATTATTATTATTATTATTATTATGATCTCTCTCAACGTAGTCCCCGTTGGATGCAATGCATTTGTCCCAGCATTTTTGTTAAGTCTTCAAAGACATGCTGGCAACGATTTCTTGATAGATCGCTCAGATTCCTCTTCGTAACTTTCATCCCTGCTTCGGATGATAGAACCAAGGAAGCGGTTTCTTCAATCTGAGGAAAAGAATGTCAAAGCACAAATCTGAACTATAGGTAGGGGGAGGGATACACTTCCCCTCTTTTTTGTGAGGTAATCAGCAACAACATTTGCGATGAGTGGCCGTGCACTATCGTGATGCAGCATCCTGCTTGTTGCATGGAAACGTGATCTTTTGCAAGTGTGTGATAATGGCCTTTCAGAGTTTTCATGACATCTCTTTAGTGTTTCTCAGTGACAAATGTGTATACAGGTATGACATGCTGGAAAACCGATACATAAATATCGAAAAATGAAATAACCGTAACTTTCCCATCAGAAGCAACCACTTTTCCGCCCCCCCCCCCTTTTCAGTGATGATGGAGATTTCCGCACAGGGCCTTGCTGTTTGTTCTCAGGATCAAAACGATGTAGTCAAGTTTCATTAGCAGCCTTTGAAAGAAGCTCTGCATCTTCCTGCAACGCCATCTTCAGCTGCGTGCAAACCTGCACGCGAACGTTCATTTGTTCGGGAATCATTGGAACCCACCGTGCACAAACACGTCTCATATGCAACTTTTCAGTTATCAACGTGCGGAATTTTCCAAATTTCTGAAGTGTTCTTAATGTTATTCTATGATCCTCTCTTATAAAAAAAAGTTGCAGCGCTGATAAATCATCAGATGCTTTGTTACTTCATGTGAAGAATTTAGTAAATGCAGAAAAAAAAGTATTAAGTCAAACATACAATGACACAAGTGATACTGCAGATCAAGCACTAGTTTAATAAAAATATCCTCAATCACTTCTCTTCTTTATTAATCTGTCAGGAATTGGCCCCTTCTTTTCAAATCACCTAAAATATGTTAGGGAACAGACTTCTTAGTTTGTCAAAAAAATTGTATTTACATTTTCACTTATAAATATTGTAAAATAAACCCAAGTACAATTAATATGCTTCTTTGAAGATTTATTTGATAATATTCCAGAAGAATGGGATTGCAAAACAGTTTGAATTCTGGGGGATGTGTATCATTTTTTTAGTTTCCGGTATTGTTCCTTATTGCAGGTATTTCCCTTAGTCTTTTATGTTTATTAATACCCATTATGATGCCCTGCAAACCGAAAAATGGATATTTTATACTACTGTAAAAGAATGAAAGTTTTTAAAAGGGTTATCAAAGTTTTGCTTTTAGAAGATTTAGAGCAATGTTCAAGTCAAGTAAACACCAGAGTGAAGATCTACAAGCAACTCATAGATTGAAATGAAATCACTAAAAACCTTTTTGTGTAGTTAAAAAAGGTTTCCCAGTGTACATAAGCTGAGCTTCATGTTTGTTCTTGATTCCATGTTTTTTCACAGATACATTTTCTGAATAAATTTTATCGACCCTATTGAATCTATGCAACAATAACTTTGATACTCTCTGGATTAGTAATCATTACCCATTTATATTCATCTAATGACCAATTAAATAAGCCTGATAAGCCAGCAGCAGCAGCAGCAGCAGCAGCAGCAGCAGCAGCAGCAGTAGTAGTAGTAGTAGTAGTAGTAGTGGTAGTAATAGTTATGACCTCTTTTATTGTGGCAGGTTTACAAGTACACAATTAATAATATCTGTCGCATGGACCTTACAGTCATTCATGCAAATAGCGTCCGTTTAACAACTAAAGATATTATACCAAACAACGATAAATTTTGCTATGGTACCTTTGTGTGTGTATATATACCAACATACATCACATTTACTGTGACAAATTTCATATACTTATATACAAACATGAATAGAACCCTTACCCCTGAGCCCCCTTCCCTTTACCCACTCCGCAACTCTCCTTTCTTCTCTATAGGTGCTAACATTCTTTGTCGGGTCTTCGACAGAAATATTTGTGTGCACCAACACTTCCAGGCAGGTTAAAACTTTGTTGGAATTTAGAAATTTTGGTGGCAAGTGCCCATTTATTAAAAGCTCTGTTTCCCTAAATTCTACCAGAATATGCCTCCAGGTATTGTTTTCATAGTTTTCCCGGGAAACATTCATTATTTTATTTCCTTTCCAAGCTCCTAATCTGAAACATGCAAAACCACTTTTTTCTTCTGTCGCATATATATCGAAGTAAGTCTCCTTTCCCAACACCAAATTTGAGCCTGTACGTTAAGCGAGACCTTTTCTACGCATTATGCCTCAGTATTTTATCATATTCCGCATTTTTTCAGCTACTGCGCGCAATGTTTTGTTCCCGTAATCAAATTACTCCAGTCCAATTTGTTCTAAGCCTTTCCTTAATTTTGACGACAATTCATACCCCATGCTTTCCTTATTTGTTCCCTGAGACACGCTGCACGAAGAAGTGCTTGATTCCCACGTATTATTCTTAACAAATACTTAAATTGTTCTAATTTTTAAATTTACACTTTCGTTACAGGCTCAAACTCTTTTAAGATCCCCGCAACCCTGCCTACTTGTAGCAACTGTGTTTGTACCTGATTCAGTTCCTCTATGATTTCCCACACACAAATTTCTGCCCCGTATGTCATAGATCTAACAACCGCCTTTGTACCTCATCTCCATTGTGCTCGGCGATGTTTCCGGTATGTTTACCAAAATCTTTAATGCCTCTATATTTTTTAATAAGCACTTGCATTTTATGGTGTCATAAGTTTTGTCCAGCTCCTGTACACTCCCACCTCTCTTTCCTGCTTTACAGAATGTTAGTGTTTAGTTTTCTCCTCATTGGCTGCCAGTCTCCATTCCTCGCAGTACGCGTCTCTAAGCAGTTTAGTTCCCTTTGCAGTCCGTCAATTGCTGTCGACATAAAAATCAAATCATCCGCACAAAGGAGAGCTGGCATGGAAATCCCGCCTACATTAGACGCAGCAGCTTCTGTAACATACTGACGAAGAGATATCTTTGTACTTATACTAGCTGTCTGACAATGGCTTCCGCCGAACATAGCCAGAATTCCAACTCCTCGAACTCACTACTATATAAAAATTAAGTCAATACCCTTTAGCGATCACATGCACGTGGATTAACCAATCAAGACCGAGCAGATCTACTAACGTGAAGGGATTGAGCAATTGAGGAAAAGGAGATAAAATGGGAAAGGAATAAATAAGGCAGGATGTGTGCATTGTGACGACACATATTTTTCATTATTGTGCTGATGCATTTTACTTAATATGTACCTACCATTTGCAAATTATTCTTATAAATTCCTGAAATCGAATTATTCCAGTGATTTCTTTGGAAGCCATTTTATGCTCAAATGGATATGATCCTTTGACTGAAGCATGAAGTTTTAATCAACAGTTTATTATCTTTGTTAATTATAATAACAAAAGCGTAAATGATTGATGCTTTCTTATTTTTCCAATATGTAACGTATATCGAATTAGAACCCAATTTATACTTGTCTGACTGTAGCAAAGAATGTTGTGTAAATGAGAAAATTGCAATACGTATATTCTATTTACAATTTTTTGAAATTTATGTAAAATTCCACATTTGTTTAGGCTTGTTTATACTTGATTGGAAGTATTTTTCAGTTTAGCGACTTTATTTTGTAGTGGGGCTTTTAAATGGGTTATGCAATGTGAAATATATTGCTTTGCAACCTGCGTACGAATGTGTTAAAATACCTATTTACATAAAGATTTGACATTTGACAATTATTTTTAAAATATATTGATTAATTAAATGAAATATATTTGGTTTTGGTTTTATTTGTTTTTTCGTTTAACTCCATCTCATTTAGAAGTAGCGTATACTTGTGAAAAATCTATGAACGAATGAAGTTAGCAAAATCCAATTTTAAATTATTCATAGTAAAAATAAAGTGCTCAGAGAAGTAGGATTAGAAGTAAATGAGGAAAAAAATTGAATATATGAACATGACAGCAGATAAAAAACGGAAATTATAAATGTGGTAATTGGAGAAAAATCAATGAAGGGATATCACAATTTAAGTATTTAAGAGCACCTGTAGATAACAATAATGCTTTAATTATATGTATAAAAGAAAGGATTTATACTGGGAATTCAGCATATTACGATAATCTACAATCACTACAACTAATTAAGAGAGGAACAAAATGTAAGATTTATAAAACTCTAATAAGAGACCAGTAGTGACATATGCTGCAGAAACACGGACCCTAAACAACATAGACGAGGGAATACTACGCAGATTTGAAAGGAAAATGTTGAGAAAAATTTATGGTCTAGTAAAAGATACATAACAATGGAGAATAACAGACAGTCATGAATTAGAACAATTAATAAACAAACAAAATATTATGAGGTCCATAAAGGCACAAAGATAAGTATACAGAGAGAATGACTAAAGTTAGAATTCCCAAAAAGAATGTAAAAGGAAGATTGCATTCTAGAAGGGAAAAAGGATAGTCCAAAACTAGATGGTTAAATGATAAAGACGATGGAAATTAGAGACAATTGTGGAGGAGGCCAAAGCTCACATAGGACTAGAGCCACAAGTGAAGAAGAAGAGTAAGAACCAAGTAAAGCCCCATGTACTTGTATCGATTTTCAAGATCTCTGCTTAGAACACGAGATGTTGTCAATTGTGGGAATGTTCTATTGCTCTCGACAGTGTCTCAGTCTTCATATTGCAATCGCTCCTCCCTCGGCACTTGCCGGTATCTCCTCTTGCTCATCAGCATTCACCGGGACGGGTCGACTTTTTTCTTCTCTATTTTAACATGCTAATAACAGAGGCCGTACATAAGAAGGGAAGGCTGCTCATCTACATAGCTTCCATATCACTGCCCCTTGAATTCCTGCCACACACACATTTCTTGCTGCCAAACTCTCAGTCACGGCCTACTAGCGTAATTGCACACACAGTCTTCTCCTTCTGCCGCCGCCATGCTGCACTCTAGCGGTCAGAGAGAGGAATCCCGATCTCTGTTGTCAATTACGCTACTGGAAGTTTAGATGTAATAGTCCCTCCATACACAAACTGAGGGATCAACATGCTACGAAAAAGTTAAAGGGTGTGTTTTTGCACATGTCTGTGCTGTCATATTCTGTAATTAAAAAAAAGAGAGATGGAACCACTCAAACTATTAGCCGGAAGTTCCTAATTCCGCCCCGTTTCTGTACATGGTGGAAGTTTTTGAACCGCGCTGGGGGAAAACGGGAATATTTACACAAATTTACCTTCCTACATAAAAAGCAAGACTGATAATGAAATCACGAGTCTATGATGCAAATTTTTTCAATATCCAATAAGTAACGCACAAGAAAACTTTGCTAAGCAGTTTAAGAACTATTTATTATGTGTATTTATATTGCATGTTCATGTTGGAATAGGGCATTGCTCACTTCATAGCAGTTTATCTCCGAAAATCCCCCTATTTTTTACACTTCTGATAACAGTTGTTTATTCACAAAACCAGCAGTAAATAAATTCTTCGATAGTTTCATGTTTTCCTCAATATTTGAAAGAAATTGATAAGTGAGTGCTCTGTTGCTCATAAACAGATTCGTCCTTTAAGAGCCTTACGCGCAGGAAAAACGTATACAATTTTGAAGAGGAGTAATTATTATTATTATTATTATTATTATTATTATTATTATTATTGTTTATTTATAAACCATCTTTAACAACTAAGGTTTTTAGCGTCCCATTTATTTCAGAGGTGAAACTGCCAATATATTTTGCTCAAGGCCTCCTCTTTCAGGCCTGAGGTTTTTTACGTGCCGTAAACATATGACACGGGACCCACGACTTTACGTCCCTTCCAAAGGAAGTCATTCTTAGGATTTTTACGACCAAAAATCCATCGACCCTGGCAGGGATTGAACCCACGATATTGGCTCTACAGAGCAATTGAAGATCATTGCTTAATCATGGGGAATAAAAGGGTGAAATAAAACTAAGACATCTTTGCAAATATCCTAGATTGTTGATGTTCTATTAGCTACATAACTAGATTAGGAACTCCTGAAATTGTTTCGCATTTGGACATCTAATATTCTTAAGCAAGTAACTTTTTTTTTTTTTTTTTTTTTTTTTAAATTTTTCGCATTTTTCTGCTCTAGGTTTATTCGTAGTTTTTAATCAACACTTTATACTGACATTGCTATTCAAACTTTAATCTATTAGTAACAAACATCAATGTATGTAAAGTTTAAGGTTTCAAGGTTTCATGTTTTTTACGATATCATTGACTAGAACATGATATTAAATTGCGAAATTTTTATTCAGCATAAGCCATGTCATGAGAGCATACTTTCATGAATTTTCTAAATTATAGCGCATTTAATTAATGTTTCGGTTATCCAGTTTCTGGAAAAAAAAACTTTTAATGTTGAATAACTTTAAATCTCGGGTCAACTCCCTAGATCTTTTGGGCGACATATGAAGTCTACCAATTAAGAAGTAAATTAGGTCAAAGTTGTATTGATCTAGGCTTCACCTTTTCGAGGAAAGGAAAAACTTAATAAAATTCTTTACCCAGGCCATTAAATTCAACACAGAAACAGAGCTGGCGTTCTGACAGGAACGTAGGATTTTTCTGATATTTCTAACAAATTTTAGAATTTTTTAAAATAATTTTTGAATCTGGTAAAGGGGATCAAATACATTTGCGCTTTCTTCTCAGTTTTGTATGCACTTGGAACCCCAGTATTTTAAGTAATCTCTGTCTATATAATTTACAGTATTGTCAGTAGCTTACCCATCTGACTTTCTAACAATAAGGTTGTGTGAATAGTAAACTGATTTTCTTTTTAACTTTACTCTGCATGTAAAAAGAGAGAACTTACACGTTTCTTCCCCTGATTGGCTAGCTAGTGGCTTCTGGAGCACATGGTCGATGTAGTTACCGGAATGATATTGAAACAAGGCAAAGACCCAGTACATCCTTCCAGCTACCGCTCCATTAACCTCGTGTCAACTTAATCAAAAGTCTTCCCCTCTACTAGGGAACATCCAAGCCATCCCTCCTCACCAATTTGGGTTCCATCCTAGGCAGGCATTCCACCACCCTTGAGCTACTGCGGGCGGTTGAGGCTGCAGCCCTGGGTTTTCAGGACAAAGCTCACATCCCGGCGGTATCTTTGGACATGGAAAAGGCTTTCTCTATGACTTCGCATGCCGGGCTCCTTCGCAAACTTATATCCTTTAGACCTGCACAGACATACGTATATATAATACACTCATATCTCAAAATCGCACTTTCAACACTTAGACCAATTCACGGCTGAATTCCAGAAGACTGTACTGTCACCACTTTCATTTAACATTTACATAGCAGACTTTACCCACACACCAGACGTCAACATAGCGCAATACGCGGATGACGTCTTGGTATACAAAACAGACAGACACAAAGATTGCTACACCTAATCGAAAGGCGTGGTGCATGTCAATCAACTCACCAAAAAGTAACGCCGTTATATTTGCACAACGCCGCATACCCGCAAATTTCCGCACACTCATATACAGGCAACAAAGGATTCAGTGGGAGAATTCCATCACTTGTTGGGGAGTGCAGCTGGATAAAAGATTTATCTTCAGGGGTCACATCACTGGAATGTCTCACAGGACGCAGGGAGACATTGCTCAGCTGTTCCCGCTGTTAAGGGATGCCTGTACGTCTGAAAATACGTCTTTTTAAAGCTCTGATTATCCCCATTATGTTGTAGGCCTGCGAAATCTGGGGCATGGCATCAGACAATTACAAAAGGGAATAGAGGGCTTAGAGCTATCTATGCCGATGTTTTCCTACCCGACTACTTCATGAAACCTGTTCCCTTCCATATATGGAAGATGAAATTAGAAACCGGGTTGCTAAATTCAACGACAGTTTATCACACCATGAGAGTGCATTCATCCGATCTCTGGGCAACTACGATGCTCACTCTAGACCTAATCCCAAGTTTAAGATGCCACGACAAACAAGTAGGCACATGTGCTATTGGAATAAAATCCTAGCATTCATTGGCTGCACTTTACAAAATTTAAATAAATTAATCCTAATACCTTCTTTCCCCCCTGTGGTTAAACTCTAGCTGTGGTAGGTATACAGAAAATATACACAGATTGGGTACTCATCCATTCTGCCACAAATTGGTTGGTTGCCGGAATTATGCAGTGTTTTCACCACTGAGCACGATTGAGCGACAAGGTAATCGGTAACTATTCATGGTCGTGAATAAGCATGCTTTAACGGTTAACCAGAGAAGAAATTTCCCACTAGTTCACGAAGAGTTACATAAACTCCAGAAGCTTCAGCGCTATTACCCATCGTGTTTAATGGCCTTAATGAAAACGAACATTTTCTAAAGTTCTTTGAATGTAATAAAATAAGATCAGATAACAAGGATTTAATGGAGTTTAAATGACCTCCTGCCGTCAGCCTATAAGCTTATAATGCTACCCCAAGGGAAAAGACGCCCTCATTGTTTCCCAAAATCTGTTCCTTGAACAAGTTGCAGTATCTTGGGTGCAATGTCAGCTTCCGTTCCAGGATCTTTCCTGGTTATAGAAAGAGCAAGTCTCTTACCAGGAATGAGAATCAAACAGGATATGCGAGGCAATCTCCTCATCCTGTTTACACATTCTGCAAATGGGCTCATCTTTATAGAGTCCCATTTTTGGTCAATGTTTTCTGCAGTGACCATGTTCCGTAAATAATGCAATCAATTTCCTTAAACTTCTTCTACCCAATTTGAGCAGAAGTAAGGAAAGAGTGTTACTTGGAGCTAGGACTAATTTTCTAACTTGTATTTGCACAGAATAGGTTTACCAGGTGTGTTTTTCTCTTAACCATGTTTTTACTGGGTTTCGGAAGTGCATAAGATGATTCCAATCACGGGTTCAGGTCCAACATAGAATGTTTTAGAACACTATTTAGCCAGCTGGTCTGCTATTTCATTTCCATAAACACCCGATGTCCCTGCACCCACTACAGTTCAAGTCTTTTGCGAGATGTTAGGCGGTAGATTAGGTGTACCAGTTTAGATTTGACCCGGTCGGAAGGAAGTGCTTTTAGAACACTTTTGGCTCTCTGCCAGGATGAGAATTCGCTTATCATGGTAACCGTTCTTAATTCCTCTAAAAGCACAGTTCAGGATAGCAAGTACTTTTACTGTGCAGTGTTTCCACAGGCTTATGCCAATGTTTGTACTTGGAGATAGGCCATATATCTATTCCGGATCCATTGGTAAATCATACAATTTGGTCAGGTCTTTTTTAAGCATGATTCCTTCCATCCAGTCTTATCAAGTTCCGAAAATTATCTTGAATGGAAAGAGAGAACGCTATTGAGCGTTCATTTGGTCAGACCTCGTGCTCAATACTGGAATATCCAGCAAATTTAGAATGAAACTATGTCCAATTGATGCAAAACTGCTTCTCAAGTTCCTTGTTTGTACCAAAGATGTCCATGGGCCAACAGAGCATCCAATGGAGTATTTCTGAAGGCTCCTGTAACATAGTTTCTGTAGCTTGTAAACTTACCTGCAATAGTAATTTTAATGTTGCCCGCCACCAAACAATGGCGCTGCATCTAACCATTGCAACATATAACCAATGGCTCCAGGTGGAACGGATAGTGCCTTTGATTGTTACAAGAGGCCACCTTACTCTACACAGAATTCAAATGTAATAAGATAAATTATTACTTTAAACATGAACTAATTTGTATTACAAAAAGCGGTTCTATTCCACCAGCCATGAGAGATGGCAAAGAGCATCTGTTACTGGTGACATTCGTAATAAGGTAAAGAGAAATACAGTTTAGTGCAAAACCTACTCACTGCGGATTTTCTGTCCTTACAGCAACATAAACATAAATAAATACATAAAACGAAGAAATAAATAAAGGAACAGAAAGAAAAGATAAATGTTTTCTTAAAAGCAAGCAGTAGAAAGTACTATTGGGCGAGGCATTTTTAGAAGCACAATTTATCAAGAATTAGATTTAAGATATTTTCGCTGCGCTGCAGTAAATATGAATATATAGTGGCGTGATCCCGTTTGCTGTGTGTAATACTCTGATATATGCTGGGCACAGGGGTCCTAACACTGCGTGGAAATAATAAAATCCTCCAACCATAGCATCCTGCAAGGCCGGCAACCCTTTCTCACACATAGGCACAATAAATACATCTATAACAATAAAACATTAATAATAAAATCAATTAAAGAGACGTGTATATACCTACATATATATGGCTTTGCCCTTCAGGGCAGGCGGGAACTACAGAGGAAACTAATTCACGTGTTTTTGGGCGTTTATATGAAAAATCGCGCTGTCATATAATGTGCATTTCCCCCTCGCAGCTCTGTATCTCTCTTTTTGTTCCTTTTTAACCTTTCACGTTTTCAAACAGAGAGCATTTCACATTCATCCCCTGAAACCCTCTCACTCAATTCATCTCTTCCCCTTCCATCCTCCAGGGCACATAGAGAAATATTAAATCATCCAATCGTTTATGAAGATGGATGTATAGATAAATGCGGAATTAATGTTATGGGACTGTAGCGAAGCCCAAAAAATTGTAGGAGCATTAATGATGCTATTATTACTTTTAGGAGCGCCATATCGAAGTGGGGAGAGAAGGCGCGAAACGACGAGAGTCATACAGGTTTATACCACAAACTGATTACTCTGCAGTCCTCGGCGCGTTGGTATTAAGCCACAAGAAGTTGGCAAAATTTAGGTCTTCAGCATACTATGAGTATTAGTCACAGGTGCATGTTTTTTTGTTGACAATTCATCGCCCTCTCTACTTTACACATGTTTACAGACAGTTTTTTCTAAATTATCTTGGTTTTTGTTTAAAAATAATTTAATACAGTGTTATTTTCTTAAAATTGCATTAGATGTACTTGCTTAGGTGCATTTTTCTCCTCTCATACTTGTCAGAATACATTGCAATTTTAATCACGTCTATCTATAACCGGTGGAATGTCCCCTTAGTAAAATAAATGAAGTGCATTCATTATTATAGTGCGAGGGAGATTTTTAAACTTTTATAGCAATGAACTTTATTTTCCTTGCGTATAATATATTGAAAATCTGAATATATTTAACGTAATGCATTGAATCTACTAGAGAAGCTTTACCTTGGGTCTGGTAACATATATTAAACATTTCATAAATCTATCTAAAAGACTGTTTGTACAAAATGTACCAACAATTTGCAAATGTAGTTTTGAGAATATTGTATAAAAACATAAATGTGAACTACCATTGCGATAAGAATCCTGTGTTTGTGCTTCCCTGTCCTCTCGTTTCCTTTTTAGTATACCCTTTCTTCATTTTTGTCTCCCTGGTCATCATGGTGCTGCTTTTTCAGCATTGGAAATGTCGGTCCTGGTGGTGTAATGGTTACCATACTTGCCTCCTACACCCAAGAACAGGACCGATGGATTTTTTCGGGCGTAAACATCCTAAGTGTGGCTTCCTTCGGAAGGGAAGTAAAGCCGTGGGTCTCGTGTCGTACATTTACGGCACGAAAAAGAACCTCAAGCCTGAAAGAAATGTGTCGGCTGTTTCACGCTCTGAGTTGAATGGGACGCTGATGACCTGAGATGTTAAAGAGCGTCCATAAATAAATCAATTAAAAAAAGTATTGGTAACACTGTCACGATCTCAGCGCTTGCTCCATGCTATCTCTGTGTACCCTGTGTATGAACCATCAATGACACAAATTAATGCATCAAGAGCACCAACATTAAGCACTTTTGCCACAAAAAACACTTTTAGGGAGTCTTTGCCATATGTAGAAGGTGACAGCTTCATTCTGATTGTGTGTCTTGCCATGCAGACACTGCTTGAGTAGTTTTGGATCCATATTTCCTCAAGTACAGCAGATGACAGTGCATGCTTGTGCTCACATTTACAGCCTATTGCCTGTGAACGTTGATAGCCACACATGACTCAGTTGCTATAGCGCATAGACCTTGGTTTGGGTTTCCATTTATTGAGTATGTGGAAGAAAGAAGACCAAACTGATTTTCTTGGCTTCAAGATTTCCCACATTGCTGCGAACGGCCATTCCGTAATAATTTTGCAACATATCAATTTCTGCTGCTTTGGGTCTACTATTAGAAGTTTTACACCTTTCATGTAATATTCCTTAGACTTTCACGGCCGGTGTTATAATTAAAACAGTTAAAAATCTTTCGGGCACTTTTGCTGTGATTCATGGGTTTTACATGCTACAATAGCTTTCACCAACTACTGCGGTTAGCATCATCAGTGGACGATGAACAACACCTGATTTTCATGTCTTTTACATCTTTTTTCAAATGTGAATGCATTCTCTTTTGCTCGTGCCCCACACATTCATGTTTTTCTAATGTCTCTCAGAGCGGACAAAAGACTAACTTAAATACACCTAATGCTTGTAGGAAAAGCATTCATGTGAACGTGACAGTTGGGGGGGGGGCGTGCACATAAATTTAATTATTTTCAATTTATGCACATAAATACTTTTAGGGGATATGAGTATTATATAGGTATATCAAATTAAATGCATGAGACAATATAAAGCATGCAATTTTTTACCTCGATTACAGTCAACTTTTCATGATTAGGTTCCGAAGAAATGACGCTGTAGATCTCATATGCAGTTAACACACAGCAGTCCCTTTATACTCGCCGGAATAAGACGTACATGATATTGCCCGATTTCATGTTCTGTTATTGTATAAATAGTCACAATATTAGAAAAATGTATAGGTGACAAGCAAAAAGTCGTGTGCGTTTTGAGTCTTTCTATATAAACCACATCTTTCTTAAATAGTAATATTATATTTCATTTTATTTCCGGCATAACGGTTAATGTTTTATTTGTCATGTATACGCATTTGGATGTTTAAATTTTTGTTTTATTTTCATTTATTAATTTTTTTCTCGTACTAAATATATTCTTGAATTTTAAATGATTCTGCAGGGAAAACTTAATAAGTATCTGATTTTTTTTTTTTTTTGAGTAGTGTTTAACGCCCGTTTTCACTACTGAGGCACCACAGGCGGTGGACACTGATGATACATGAGAGGAAATGATATATTGGGAAAGGATTTTTTTTTTTTTATAAGGAAGGAAGCGTTCCAGGCCTAAGTTTAGGTACCTCCCCGGCATTTGCCAGTTATGAAGACTGAGGAAAACCTGGAAAAAACCCCAGTCAGGGAGGACGGTCCTGGCGGGATTCGAACCGCAGACCTCCCGCTCACGAGTCCGTGCCTTAACGACCTCGGCCACCCGTGGCGGTTTAAGTATCTGATGGATTGTAGTAACAGAAATATATAGAACAATTAGACATATGTAAACAAACGACTCTTGTTATTGGCGGCTGTTGCAGAGATTTATAGGTAGTATATAACCTAACAAAAGTCCAATTGAACTTCTTTAACACATGGCAGGATATTAATTGCAAAGTGTCGTCATCACATGTGTACACGAAAGCACGGTTCACTTGTTTTCCTCTCTTTCTTTAGCTGGTTTATTCTGACCCATTTTTCACGTTTACAGGCACTCCAGTCGTTCAGTATGCAAATAGAGTGCAACTATAATATAGGGGTAAACCATCATAAATATTAATTTATTCCTATATCTAAGGGATCAACTTGTATTTCAAAGTTAATGGATAGAAATGTGTCAGGTTTTCCGGCTAACTGAAAAAACTGTAAATGTGTTAAACATATTAAAAAAGTTAAGGCAGGCCCATTTGCTTTATTGTTTAACCGTGATAAATATAAAATTGTTGAAACACAATGGAAAATTTTATTTAGAAAAAAAAAATGTCAGATATTACATACTTGTTTAAACAGCGGTAAAAACATGCATTAATGTACGGTATGGGAGTGTCATATACTCAGAATACTGGTTAAGAGGTTTCCTTGAACACTTCAGTAATGAAGATTAATCACTTTATTGACAAATATGTACTTATAAATAAAAAGTTAAGCTGCAAATACCACAAATCTAAAATATTATGCATTCTTTCTTCTTTTGAGTTTCAATATAGGAAATAATTCGCTTCACACAGAAACATTAACCTTTCCCTCTTGTTGATAAGGAGAAAAATGAACGCAAACAAAGAAGATACAATATAAAATAATGCAAAAAAAGGTTTTAATAATAATATAAGTAACAAGTATTTGAAAACATCGTCTTCACAGAGAACGAATTTTAAAGTACAAAATTATGGAAGGTTCTGTAAATTCATACAAGGTCAAAAAAGGCGCTGATAAAATTGTTTTATTTAATTATAAATCAGTCACTTTAACATTATTTGTTCATATTTGTTTATCATAAGATAAACAATGTTTAGTAGTAAACGTAGCATTTACTGGGCTTCAGCCAATTTTTTACACTGGTTTACGCACACATTTCTGTTTTCAACGTAAGTCGCTGGCGCTTTGAGATCAGGAAATTCTTTATACGGAGAAACGTCCAAAATCTACTGAAATAAGCGCACGGAAAGGGAGTTCAGTGAAAGTTTCAAAGGCTAACACATCCGTATTGTTCCTAAAAGTGAATTCACGTTTGGCTTTGCAAATCCAAACGTCAAGGTTATCAACTTCTTCCACTGTTCCTCCTTCTCCATGACTTCTTCTAAACTTTGAATCACATTAGACAAATATACCTGTAGCCATGCACTATGAAACATTCTGAGTAATTGTTGGGCATGCTTGATGACTGTTGCGCCCATTGAATATAGAGCATATATGAAGCTTTTGACTTTTTCTGTTTTCGCACAAGAAAACTGCGTCAATTATCCACGCTTTCCACCGTCTATGACAAAGAATTGTGTTTGGTAAAGCCCAGTAGCTTCTCAATACAAAAGTTGACGATTTTCAGCCTTTACAATAATCTTCTTCAGAGCAGCAATGAATTTATTTACCCTATTGCATTACTCCCCGACACACAAACAGATATAGTCTACATGCAATACATGTCACATTAATGAGGTTGGGGCACATGACCTTCGGTTGTTGGAAAACCGAAAGCATGTAGCGGATTTGACCAATTACCACAAGCCTGATTTCTTCATATTGTATGTCCTCCGGCCACGTTTCATGCATGAATTTTGTGCAGTTATTTGTCTTGTCGAACTGGTACATCTCAAAGAGCATGGGTTTCATTCTTTCATTAGATAATGGAAATAGCAGTACATTTAATTATATTTACGGCGTATTAGGTTCATCTAACACGAATCCCACTGCATACTTGCCGACCAATTCTTTTATTTTCTCAAAAACGTTCTCATAAATTGGCTTTACGTAATTTTTTCTCAGACTCTCTCATATGTACTGACAGTTATACGCACTTCTTAAAAATGATTTTAATGCAGGATTTTTAACCTTGTGTACTGAAATTCCTGACTGACTAACGTCACGATAAGATCTACAGAGAGCTGACTCGATGGCTGCTGCTTTTCATATCTTGAAGTGAAGGCACGTATCAAGGTAGTTTGTTTAGGTTGCGACTTGTGGAGTTCAATGTTCTTCTCAAGCTTAACGCATTGGATGCTTGCTCTCTGATGGTTCTCATTATCACTGGGCTACACAATTTTGCCTAATTAAAACTGTTAATATTTGCTGATTCGTGACCACATGGGGTCTCTCAAATCAGTCTAGTTTTGTTTCATTGGGCTATTTCCAGAAATCGATTTCATAGAAAATAACAGTTTTTATTATTTGTTTATTGAGCAGATTCATAAAATAAATATCCTGAGAGATTTAAACAAGATAATAAATGTTTCACTTTGCAAATGGAACAGTTGGGCTAAAGCAGAGCATTGGACCAGAAAAAAATTGGCAAAATGGCAATTTAGATTCTGGAGAAAAAAAATGAGAAATATGAACCATTGGTTTCTCCTTCCAATGTCCTTCTTCCACCACTCCATATGAAGTTAGGCCTGATGAAGCAATTTGTTACTGCTCTGAATAAGGATAGCGAGTGTTTCAACTTCCTTGTTACAAAGTTCCCACAGAAAACTGAAGCTAAGATAGCAGCAAGTAATTTCGAATGACCCTAGTAGATTCGTGAGCTTATGCAGGATGAGACCTTTCCTCAGCCGATGTCAGAGTTAGAGAAGTGAGCACGTTGACATACAAAACTTTCTTGGCATCAAAAAATCTGAGAACTATAAAGAAAATGTAGAGGAAATTTTACAACATTTTAGAAATCTAGGGTGTGGAATGAGTGCTAAAGTGTATTTTCTCAACAGCCACATTGATTACTTCCCTACAAATCTTCGTGCAAAGAGTGAAGAACAAGGTGAGCGGTTTCATAAAGACATTAAAACAATGGAAACTGCCACTCGGATGTGTAAATGATGGCTAATTACTGTTGGTTTTTTTAAATAGTGTTTAACGCCCGTTTTTACTACTGAGGCACCACAGGCCTCAGGAAATGATATATGGGAAAGGATATTTTTTTATAAAGCATGGAAACATTCCAGGCCTAGTTATGAAGACTGAGGAAAACCTGGAAAAAACCCCAGTCAGAGAGGACAGTCCTGGTGAGATTCGAACCCCAGACCTCCCGCTCACGAGTCCGCGCCTTAACGACCTCGGCCACCCGTGGCGGTATCACTGTTGGTGTTTGAAAAGGGATACTAATGAAGGACATATCAAAACTTCGAAAAATGTGGAGTTTTCTTCTACCTAATAGCGAAAATGTTTGAAAGTTCATAATTATCAACACATAGCTATCATTTTCAATATATTCATGAATATTCAAGTTAAAACGAAACCTACAAAATAGTGTTGTCTTAGCTATATATTTTAAACTTATAATATTTCATCAAAAATATAATTACATTATTACATTTGATGGATTTTGTTTATAAACCTAGCCCGATAGAGTAAAACTGAAAACAGATTTGAATTTAGGGCATTCATATTACATTGTCCAGGTGGAAAAATAGAAAAGGAAGAAAAAAGTATTTTTTGTAGACCAGTAGTTATCTATATCGCAGAAGGCACATCGAAGAATTGGACTATCAGTTCCGGTGAATTATCTTTTGAACTCTTATGCAAGCGCATACAATTTCGCTTTCTGAGCTTTTGGCATTGTAAAGCACTCAGGCTGCAAGACACAAACACAATCGAGTAGAGCAATTAGCAACTTGATTCCTGTTTGTATAAAAAGTGCGCGGATCGCACATACATAGAACTAGGCTCTAGCGAAAAGCATTAATTGCAATTTGCATTTTTTTATTTCAGATTTTGATACATTATTTTGTAAACTTTAGGGCTGCAAATTTCTAAATATACTATTTATAGCTCTCGTTCTGCTGTATAAAACGAGAATAAAGGATTTTATGTAGCTGCTTAAAAAGAAAAAAACTCGCTTACTTTTCTGTTCAAGAAATGTGGTAATAATTTATTTTTCCATCAATTTTTTTTAAGAAAACACGAAAGAAAAGATTTTAAAAAGGTGCTGAAGCATCAAAGAAGGGGCTAAAAGGGGATAAATATGCTAATCTCACGAAAAAGATAAAAAGATGCAACAAAATTTACTTATTTCTTTTCATTTCATGTCCTAAACTACAAATCTCAAGCGATCGGTATAAAACCGATATAAAGGTGCTGCACCGTAAAACTTGTTCTTTAGTCAATACCAACCGCCCATGAATAGCATGGCCACAGTGCACATAGCATTACAAACCGGAAAGAGTTACTCCCAGTTGAACAGTATATTTAAATGTAACCAACGTCATTTACATAATTACCTCTGAGTCCATCACTAACCGCCACTGAATCGTGCTTGAGTGGTTTATTCAGAGTTTTTCTTACCTCATATGCAAGTTTTTTTTTGATTGATTTATTTATGGACGCTCTTTAACATCTCAGGTCATCAGCGTCCCATTCAACCCAGGGCGTGAAACGGCCGACAATTTTTGCTCAGAGGCCTCTCTTTCAGGCTTGCCGTAAATGTACGTCACGGGACACACGGCTTTACTTCCCTTCCGAAGGAAGCCATACTTAGGATTTTTACCCCCGAAAAAATCCATCGGTCCCGGCCGGGTTCGAACCCGCCCATCAGATGCAAGTGCTGAAGTGGTACCGACTTCAGGTTCATTTGTTTAATTAATAATTTATTCTACTCATCGAGTAGAGGATCTAGGCAGATTGCATGACATGTTAAACAATTAAAACAATACAGACGAGCCTAATCGGTACCACCACTGCTATCGCTACTAATCATCCACTAAATTCACCAATGCGTTCATTAATATCATTGCGAACCAGCAAATACTCAATATACAAATCACTATCTTCGTTCTAAAACGGCGAGTGCCAATTAAATTTATGCGCGGTCGGATTCCCTATTCATTTGCACATCCACTAATTTTCTTGACCAGCCCATACCAATATATCTTTCATAGAAGCTCACAAAAATTACAACACCTATTGGATCAGTGCAACATGGCAGCAAAATTCCTGCTCTATACAAGCAACTCTTCCGGACTACTCCCATTAAACACATATTCTTTATGCTCATATAGGCACACTTCAAACAGATATGCACCGCGAAACCCTTTTTAATAGAAAGGAAAATAAATTGTGCAATGATGTTCAGCTAGGTTGTAATTTTATGGAAAAAAAAACGTTACATTTAAATACACTATATTAAAACGTACCAACCATAGGAAAAACCTTTCTGAATGCTTTAGCCTTTAAGCAATCTCAGTCCAAACTGCTGAGCTAAAACACAAATGTTTATAGTCAATGTCTTGATCCCATTAAGGTTTGTTAATAAACATTCATAATCTCAAAAAGAGTCTAAATGAAGAAGAAATTAAGTTAATAGTCCAGGGGTAGCCGCTCCGAGTTATACTATGCCCGCAAAGCACAACGGCGAAGGATCGCAGTGTGTGATCACTCTAGATTGCTGTCCGCCGCTTCGAAATGAAGCAATACGGGTTGAAATTTTCTATTTTGACTTGTAATTTGACACCCCTGTTCTAGCTAGTCTGGAAAACCCTTGAAAGAATAAATTAAAAACAATGAACGTGCGTTCTTCGATCTGTTTCAACATTTTTTTCTGCATATTTTGTCATGACTGGTATTGCAAAATAGGTAGAAATATTTTAATAACCTGAGACTGATCAACAGCCAGATAGCATCCTAGGAGACAACTAAGTTGGTTTACCACACAGATTTCAAAATTTGGTTTTTTTGGAACAGTGTGACATAAATTACTTTTGCATCTTTCCAAAAAGTTTGAAACTATTTGTTTATTAAGTTATAATATCTATGCTGTAATGCAAATGTAATTTAAAAGCGGTTTAAGACTTTCTGTACAGTTTGATATCAAAACTTAGAAGAATTTGCCGGAAGAACAAAGGAGCAACGCTCTCGACGACCAGCTTGGAAATGTCGAGTGGGAGCTACCTGTAAAACGGAGTGCGCAACAGGGTTTATTCGCCCTCACTGTCAAGCACCTAATAAGTGATGGATTGAAGGGCCATAAACGTCACAGGACAATAGGGAATTGTATTGGGGAAAGGTGGTAACCAATGGTAGATGAGGACATTATCATGGCATGGACCTCAAGACCTCTTCCGGTTCATCATTCCACCGCCTTCTAGAGCTACTTCTGTTTTTTACCTGTAGGAATTTACCTAAATTTTGGATACAAATTCTTTGAAAACTTTTAATCTGATCCAGCCGAAGAGTAACTTGTAATCCTTTCCTAAATCATTGTATCTTCCTTCTTATCTGTATCCTTGAACTATTATTTCATTTATACATTCTTAGTTTTTGCCTCTAGCCCTGGAAATCTAATTTTGCTGAATTGGGACACTTCGTAGTGTTAAACGGGTCAGAACTTCATCAATAAAATTATGTTTATGTACTTAAAAACTGCTTTAACACTATAAATCATTGTTTTTGTACGCATATCATCCATAAAGAAAGTTTTTCCTATCTTGGGCACCTCGTGATAGCACATTTTAGATTTTCCTTTACACAGAACCTAGTCATCCAACTTTACGGAAATAGAATCTACAAGCAGTTACAAATATCACAAAAGTCTTTCTGGAAATCTCTCTCGGTACAAATGCTGAGTGACATCAAATGAGCATCTGCCAAATCCTGATTTGAATACTTATTAAGAAACAGCTATTGGCACTATTAGTAAAGCAATGAAGTGGGTAGCATGATAAAATAGTTGTGTGCTACAGGACCTTGCAAACAAAACTGGCGATGAACTAAGAACTGTGAGTTGTTACATAATCTCACCTCATCCTAACCAGAGGTAAACAAGAGTATGTACTTGTAATTGACTGTTTCAGTGTGGGGTTGTTGTTAATGATAGTTATGATGCCATTCCACACAGAAAAAGAGTAAATAGCTTAGAATCATACAATGTGTGCACAGTTGTTGAAAAGGAGCGGTAACAAGGGAAAACATTTTCCTCCTGTACAGAAGAGGAATATGCCCCTAAAGTGCATTTTTGTTACATCCTGTATATGCAATGATAAACAGGACTGTGAGACAAACATTCCTTTGAAACGGGTTCATACAGCACTAAAGGTTAAACATAGAAGACTTATACAGAGATTTTTTTTTATTGATTTATTTACGGACGCTCTTTAACATCTCAGGTCATCAGCGTCTTATTCAACTCAGGGCGTGAAACGGCCGACGAATTTTACTCACAGGCTCCCCTTTCAGGCTTGAGATTCTTTTTCGTGCCGTAATATATAACTGTGTTAATTGAATATAAATTATATTTTTTGATTTGTTTATTTAAGGACGCTCTTTAACATCTCAGGTCATTAGCGTCCCATTCTATTCAGAGCGTGAAACGGCCAACAAATTTTGCTCAGAGGCCTCTTCTTTCAGGCTTGAGGTTCTTTATCGTGCTGTAAATATACGACACGGGACCCATGGCTTTACTTCCCTTCCGAGGGAAGCCATACTTAGGATTTTTACGCCCGAAAAAATCCATCGATCCTGGCCGGGTTTGAAACCGCGACCTTGGGTTTAGAAGGCAAGTATGGTTACCACTACACCACCAGGACCCACAGTATATAAATTAGTAACGCCAAAAGGTATAATGCTTAACAAAAAAGCTGTAACATACAAGGCAAAAACCTTATTTGCGGAGAAATGCTAACACTAGTTTTACTGCTGTATTTTTCGTGCATTTATTTGCCTGTTTTAGAGCAGTGATATTAAACAGCGACTCTACGGTGCGAAGCGCTTCATTACACACCAGTATACCCTATGCAGGCAAAAAGAGCTCACCAGGATGAATCTGACACACAATTCTGCTCTAATTTAATACATTTAAGATCGGAACACTGAATTAAAGCAGATGTTTCACAGCAGCTATGTACGCATTTGATGTTAAAAGTAAAATATTTGATAGGTTGCCTTTTTGTGCAGGTCCTGCTCCGATTTCAGCTCGGACACCATAGTCAGTTATGGCAGTGTCATCCCTCTTTTGCGGAGTTGGGAGTTGACACTCAAAGAAGGCATGTAGTGAGTCCAAACAAAGTGCCCATTGTTTTCTTGGGTTGCACTTGTTTTCCCCTTCCTTGTTGCCTGAGAGCCCTACATAAATTCTAGTTAATATTACGTGCTGTTGTCTTGTAGCCCCCATTGTTCGCGCCAAGTGTCGAATGGGGCCAAAAGATATAAGGGCTTAACGTATATCACAAACGTTTCGCTCATAATGAAAATACAAGACTTTAAGAAAAAAAAAATAAAGAATTTTTCTGTCGAGGAGGAATGGTTATGTTCTCTGTTTTATGTGCGCTTGGAATAGAGAGAAAGAGTGGAGTGTAATACGAGATTATATTGAAATATGTGATTTTTACAATAATAGGAAAATATGTAACATAATGTATTGGGATAAGGAGAGCAGGATGGACAAAAATTAAAGGGGGGGTCGAAGATCATATGCAAAGTTTTTTACAAAATAAAATGTTATGCATGGTATTTCATGAACTGAAGAAGCCAGGCATCATGACTTTGTGCAAGTATTATGTTCAATGTGTAGCCCAAACTGACTGTCTGACGAATGTGATATGCTATTGAGTGGTGATTAGAGTAAGCAAAATACACAGAGGTCATTACAGTCAGAAAATACTAATTTTCGTTTCGTCTGACCATACACATCACATTGTCCCCAAACGCTTGATCCTTATTCATTTTGTCTTTAGCAAACACTGCCCGTTTCTTACGGACACTTGTCGCTTGGTGATGTATTTTATTAATATTGAAAAAAATTCAAATATTCTTTCTAAAGTTCTATGTTAATATAGAGAGAGACTTGTATAAATTGTAATCCGATATAGATGGGCAGATGACTCCAGACACAGCTGGAGCAGCCCGGACAAGGTTTTTTTTTGATTGATTTGGTTTATTTACGGACGCTCTTTAACATCTCAGGTTATCAGCGTCCCATTCAATTCAGGTGAAACGGCCAACAAATTTTACTCAGAGGCCTCTTCTTTCAGGCTTGAGGTTCTTTATCGTGCTTTAAATGTACGACACGGGACCCACGGCTTTACAGCCCTTCCGATGGAAGCCATACTTAGGATTTTTACTCCCGAAAAAATCCATCGAACATGGCCGGGTTCGATATTGGGGTTTAGAAGGCAAGTATGGTTACCACTACACCATCACGACGACGCCTGGACAAGGATCGTCAGGAACAGAGTGTAGTGGAAAACCCAAGGAAGAGAGGTAGTAGTAATGGACTTTTATTGTAGCAATTTTAAAGTACACACAAGTAAGTACAACTATCGCATGGCCTTATGGCAGCACATGCTAATATCGTCCTTGCAACAATCAAAATGTACATACATACAAACAAATATACAAACACATCGACATACTTATATCACACGTTTTCTATGAGTAATTTTATATACAAATACATAAAAATGAATGGAAACATTACTCTTGAGCCCCCTTCCATTTAATCACACCCCTTCTCCAACTCCCCCCTTTTCACATAGCCATTTACCTTCTTTTTCCGGTCTTCTCTAGAAATATTCCCAAATTGTGCGAGTATCTCGCAAGCACCAACACTCTCCGTAAGATGTTCAAACTTCTATTGGAATTAAAAATTGCAGTGGTAAATGCCCATTTCTTGAAATCTCCGTTTCCCTGCATTCTGTCAAAATATGCCTAGGTATCGCTTTCTCCGCACAATGGGCAAATTCTTTCCCCGAGAATATTAACTGTTTTGTTTCCTTTCCAAGCCCCTAATCTGAGCCATGCAATATTACTTCCTTCTTCTCTCCCACAGACATCTAGATAATCCCCACATCGGATGTATTTGAGCCTGCAGATTAAACGGTACTTTATCTGCGCATTGAGACTCAGTATTTTGTCTATCTATGTCTCGCAAACGTCTGTTAACTATTTTTCAATTATTTCGCGTAATGTCCTCTCTCCTTAACCAAATATACCTTAGGAATAGCGGCAGCAAGATGCAGTACAGTGTAATGAAATGTTTCAAACCCAAAGATAACGAGACGATAGGCTACAAGGCAAACATGTAGACCAAGAACAAAAGTCAAATATAATATTGCATCATATAGTAATATGAACTGTACCAGGCTTCGTGGGATCTCACCTAGAATGTGGTTAGGTAAATAGGCCATAAGACAAACATGCTAAGGAAACGAAACCTAAAGGGGCAAATCACGGACTAGCTCCCATGCGAATAAAAAACTGAACACCCCAGCGCAAGTAGGAGGCTCTTGCTCTGCAGGGATCGCATAGGATTATTATTATTATTATTATTATTATTATTATTATTATTATTATTATTCTGTTGAGTAGAAGTTAGACAGTATATAAAGAAAAATCATAATTGTTACTAATTTATGTTTTTAATGAAAAGTAAAACGTTAAATTTCTACGTTAAATTTTAGATAGCGCATACAATAAAGACCATATCAATGTTTTCTATTAATAAATTAATTTTCAAACACGATTAATCAACATTAGCAAGAGTCCGTTTGGTTTAGAACAGTTTAATAATGAACAGACATTTAATTGACAGAATTAAGTTAACGTTTAATTATTGGGGCATAACTGTTACAGACTACATTATATTATATTAAACTGGTAATGCATATCTTTTCTCTTCTGCATTACCAATGTGCTTACAATATATGCTACACACATAATTAATAATAATAATAATACACTGCTAATACCTTTTAAAATTAAATAAATAAATAAACCCATTGCAATATATTACCTTGTACTACTAAGGATTAGTAATGCACAAAATAAAATTGAAAGTATTACTTAATACATATTGTAAAATTATAAACATAAGTGAAATAGACTGAAAGAAGAAATAGTTCGATATAATGATATCGATAGTAATGAGTGATGTGGTCGGGTATCGAGGTTATGATGTGAAGATAGTTTATGAAAACGGCATGGCAGATAGTTTGGGGTGAAGGTGTAATAGATAAATTATTGTCAAGTGATAATGAAGTAATATTACTGCATAAAAATCTGTAACTTACAAATAAAATTAATTATTAGATGCTACTGTTGTGGTGTAATAGAAGTTTGCTGACGTATGGTATATTATTCGACTACTTTATCACGAAAAAGGTCATTCGATGGAAGAAGCGCTGTAAGAGTCTAACATACAACATACTCTCGATGACTTCAAAATACTTTCGATGCATACCTACTGCTTCTAAACACTGGTTATGGTTGGTTTCCTGGGGTTCATATTTTATGGATATACTAGAACGAATTTTAAAATAGTGATGCTAATAATATAAAATTTGTATTATTATTTGACAAAACAATTTTAAAACTATAAAACATGGAAAATATTTAAAATAAAATATTCATATTAGTTTTTCTCAAATATATAAAAATATGTACTGACTCTGAAATATGGACAGATACGGAGAATAAAAGATATTTTAATCACTCCAAATATATTACTCATAAAATAAGACAATATTTTGTGTAACCAACGAAAAACAAATATAGATATTTGCTATAAAACCTAGCTCTGGCTATTACTAAGCTTATAAAGATACTAAAAACTCGCTTTCTAAAGAAGGTAATGGAATCCTTTCAAAATTAAACATGTTTGATATTTGTTAATATGCATTTAACTGAGATGAAAATGACTGTCATAAAGTCATTGCTTATGACAATTCATTGATAATAGAAACAGAGTCAAAGAGTATATGCACGACATACTGTGTGTGTGCGTACGTTGTCATCATTATATGTGTTGGAGGACAACGCGCACTGAAGCCTCAATGACTATCAACGTTTTCATTTAAATACACAAAATGTGATATCCACAAACCTTATCTCTCCCCCTCCCCATTTTCGTGCTCTCCGTGCTCGGTTTGCATGCTTATCGGTTCAAAAATGTTGGCGTGGCGTGAAAACTCTGTTGGAAAACGTGATACAATCTTAAATTTTCGTAGCAGGCTAATATGGGCTTTTTTTTTTATTTTACCTCTTTACCCTTTACAGTGAAACCATAATGTTTTGGTCTACAAAAATTAAAACACGGCATGATATAATTAGCAAACCTTCCCTACATTTTCGAACTTCTCTCCTCCCGCTTTTAGCGTACTCTGTGTTATCTTCCTATATTTCACATAAATTTTACCTCTAGACCCGTGCGTTTTAAAAATGTGTGTCTGTGTATGTGTGTGGGAGAGAGAGGGGATAGGAGAGGAGAGCAAGAGTCAGCTTTATGCCTTCGTTTGAATTAGGGAATATGTTTCCTGCTGTTCTCGCCTTTACTGACGAAGCTGATTTCTCTCATTTGATATATTGCACTTCTCTTTCAAGTGCACGTAAGCTATTCACTATTAGTTCAATGAGCACTTAATAACGAGAGGTGGGAGAATGCAATGAAAATTCGTCTTCCATACACATAAAACAAAAACTGCTTCGATAAGCCAAGCTATTTGTTATTTTCCTTTGTTGCACCACACTATATATAGTAGAGACAGCTTCTGCCAGCACCTTTGATGTTCTTACTTCTAAATTCAGCTCCCAATTAGATATACTTTTCAAAGAATCCATCTGATGCCACTATCCCTGCTATAGATATGATATTCCAGTTTTGTCACTGAAATTAAAGGTAATTGTGTAGAACACCTCATTACGATGCGTAGATCGTGTATTTTATTCTGGTTTTAGGTTTAACTCGTTTATTGGTGATTTATGAATGACTGCGAAACATGTTTATGTATGTATGTATGTATGTATGTATGTATGTATGTATGTATGTATGTATGTATGTATGTATGTATGTATGTATGTATGAATGAATGTATTATTATTATTATTATTATTATAATTACTACTACCACCACTACCACTACTACCACTCTACTACTACTACTACTACTACTACTACTACTACTACTACTACTACTACTACTACTACTACTACTACTACTACTACTACTACTTTTTTCTTCTAAATTCCCTACTGTGGGCTAAACTGAGAAAGTATAACTTTTATGAACTTTAATGGAATGCAAAAAGGTTAGGTTAAGGTGCTGGGAGCATAGCTTCGTTTTATGTTATGACTGAACTCTGAAAAGTTAAAGATGTTGCATTAGAATGTGTTGTCTGTTACTCGATAATAGAAATTGGGTATACAGCGAAATATGTCGCAAGGAGATATGAAAGGGGTCTTGCAAAATTATTAAATAAACAAACAATTATAGATGAGCAAATTTCACTGGTCACATAGCATTTGTTAATATTTCTGCATTCTATTTTTGGCACTGTTTTTTCTACTCATGAATGCCTAACATAACCTTAAATAATAATAATAACAACAACAACAACAACAAAAACAACAATAATAATAATTAAATATTAAAACGGGAAGAATGAATGGAAACGTGTTACATATTATTTATAATTACACTAGTTATTGCACTTTAACCATAAAATAAATTGCTTCTAGCTTAGCATATAGGTCCCAGTTTGCCAATCGTCCTTTAATTGACTTAAAAAGTGTTCAAGAAACAACGTTTTTCTCAGGTGCTCCCAGTGGATACATTATGCCAGAATATGTACCTATTCCTCATCCCGTCCACAAAATGGGCAGATTCTCCTACCAGAACTGTCTGTTATTTTTGGAGCCTTCCTACTTCCTGGTCTAAGCCAAACCATTGCCTTTCTCCCTAGAACGAGCATATACATCTCTTTATCCCAGGTTAGTTTTATTTCATTCGATAGGCTTAAGAATTCTTTCGTGCTATATTCTGCCTCGATTTCCTGCCTGCTGATACCCTCTTGCCTTGACCTAACCTTATTCCATACGTTTTTATTATTTGCATTGCATCATTGCCATATCGAATCCAGACCAATTCCTCTTGAGTACTCTTTCCATCTCTGCAGCCCAAATCGTTGGAATTATATTTTGTATCTGGCGTCTATAGCATTTATTACTAAGTGCAGACTGGTCTTTTTGCATTAGTTTAAGCCGGTGTTTCACCGTCCTTGTTTTAATATTAACCGTATCTTCAAGAAAAAGGAATGTCTTCGGAAGTTCGACCTGACAATGAATCTACGCGTGTTGTCTAAACGCTTATTCGATTGAAGTGGTAGGAAATCCGACAGAGCCATTTGCACGACTGAATTAGTGATGACGAAAATGAAAATGTGTGAATATCTCACTGCCTGCTATCAATCTTATGTACTGTAGTTGCTTGCTGTAAGTAATGTACTTTGAACCTATCGCTGTATAACTGTTTAATATGATATATAATATGTAGATTCAGGACAAACGGCAAAACTTACTGAAACTAAACGTTTAGTTAAATAAAAAAATAAAATTGCTTTAAGTTATTTATTTTAGCATGAGATCATATGAACTCTTTTCTTCTGTGGAAATATCAGAAGAACTTATTCATTTTTTAAATTTCTTAACTAAAACTTTGCAGGGGAATAACAATTACTTTATTTAGCACAAGTCGGTCCAGTGGATAGTTAACCCTAGACCGGTTATAGGGTTGCTACAACGCCCCAACAGTATAACCTTTGTTGGTAAAAGTGATGTATTGGGACACCAACTCGTTCTTCCATGTATTTCCATTGTTGCAGTCGTGTTTGTTGATTCTCACTTCAATTTAAATAATTATTGAAGGTAATTATGACTATGGGATTTTATAGTACTCTATACATTACATTTTGTGATATTCGTTTACACGTGAAGAGTATTTCTACTTTATTTTTTTAATGAGGTTACAGGTAGATAACCTCATTAAAATAAAATATAAAGGGGTTTCCATAGCGCCGCATGTAAAAAATAATGTGTGATAAATTCATCTAGGTTTAAGATATTTAACTTTACACTTAGCACCGCGACTGGGGAAAGTCACGCCTCCTATCACGAAGGGCAGCGGAGGACGGCGGAGAAAACCAAAGGCAACAAAGAATGGCACTTCGGTCTATCGCAGTGAACTTATTTGCAGCCACGATACGATAAACAGTATGTGTATTGACGGCACTTCCTGATTCATAACAAGATCAACACTTTCAGTTTAAGTCTCCAGAAATTATGTTAGAATTAGATAAAGTTAGTGCAAGAGAGACGAAAAAACAAACAATTATTCGGTTATCAATAATGTAGAAAATTAATGAAGATTAAAAACATGCTAACATTTATTGTGAGAAAAAAGGTTACAAACTAAAAAAAAAAAAAAAAAAAAAAACATCGGGAATCGAACCCACGACCTTCACATCACTAGCAACATGCTCTAATCTATTGAGATAACAGGGCTGCATGTTCAGTTTGGAAGGTCCTATGCGTTGCGCATTATAATTAATAGAAAATCTGTGTTTTTTAATTACCGGTGGAAGTCACTGACCATGTTCTGTGGTTTATAAAACAACAGAGCCCCTGTCAATCGAGTTCACTTCTTGTACCCATGCCTCAACACTAGTCCCATCATTTTGTTGCCTGACGGATGAGGAGCACAAAATGTTTACATCTTTCAATGTTATATAAATCTGTTAGGTTAACATATGAATTCTTTGTAATTTAGCATTTAACACAGAATATTTAATTTTGTCGCATATGGCTTGAAAAGTAACGTTGTTTGCAATTTCTGTAATTACTTGATCCTTCCTTTTTCTGATAGTCCCAAATGACTAGCACGAGTTGAGAGCAATGTGACTTGGTTTTTCCATCTTCGGCTTGCTTGACTCGTATCTTTGAAGGACAAACGCCACCGATTTTATTGCCATGTTGCAATTTCAAGAGTCGGATAAAACAACATTGCCTGAGCGATGACACGCATAATAACGCCTTACAATATTATCAGAATCAATGTTAGAACCAGTATATTTTACAAACCTCGACCCCGTTGTTTCCTCAATTTCATGCTTCCAGTTTTTAAAATCATCGAAGGACTGTAGTTCTTCCGATTTTACTTTTATTTCATGTACTCATTCTAAATGCTGAAATTCCGTTGTTTCCTCACGATGACGTATGCTGCACGTCTTTGATTTCTAGCTGATCTCTCACCAGTTGTACCAGTTTTAGAATACATTCAAATAAATACATCTGTCGCATGGGCCTTACTGCCGTACATGCTAATATCGTCCTTATAACAATCAAAATGGCCGTACACATCCATACATATAAACATACATACATACATACATACATACATACATACATACATACATACATACATACATACATACATACATACATACATACATACATATAAACATACATACATACATACATACATACATACATATAAACATACATACATACATACATACATACATACATACATACATACATATAAACATACATACATACATACACACAAATCTTAATGCATACATACATACATACATACATACATACATACATACATACATATAAACATACATACATACATACATACATACATACATACATACATATAAACATACATACATACATACATACATACATACATATACATACATACATACATACATACATACATACATACATACATATAAACATACATACATACATACACACAAATCTTAATGCATACATACATACATACATACATACATACATACATACATATAAACATACATACATACATACATACATACATACATACATACATACATATAAACATACATACATACATACATACACACAAATCTTAATGCATACATACATACATACATACACACAAATCTTAATGCATACATACATACATACATACATATAAACATACATACATACATACATACATACATACATACATACATACATACATACATACATACATACATACATACATACACACAAATCTTAATGCATACATACAAACACTTCTATATATTTACGTTTTCTATTAATACTTTTATGTAAAAATACATAAACATGAATGGAACCCTTACTCTTCAGCCACCTTCTGTTCACTCACACCCCCTCTCCACTTCCCCCTCTTCATTATAGCCATTAACTTTTTGTCGGGTCTTCTCTAGAAATATTCCCAAATTGTGCATCTCTTATGCACCAACATTTCCCGGAAGATGTTCAAACTTCTGTTGGAATTAAAAAATTGCGGTGATAAATGCTCATTTCTTAAAATCTCCGTTTACCTGCATTGTGCCAGAATATGCCTCCAGATAGCGCTTTCTCCGCACAATGGGAAAATTCTTTCCCCAAGAACTTAACTATTTTGTTTCCTTTCCACGCTCCTAATCTGAGCTATGCGACACCACTTCTTTCTTCTCTGCCACAGATATTTAAATAATCTCCCTCCTCCACACCGGATCTATTTGAGCCTGCAGGCCCTCTCTGCTTGTAGCAACCGTTTTAGAAACTGTGTTTGTACCTAATTAAGTTCCTCAGTGTTTTACCACCCCCAAATTTCGGCTCCGTACGCCATAGTTGACCTCACAACCACCCTGTACACCAACTCCATTGTTCTAGGTGCATTTGTACTTTGTGTTGCCTAAGTGTATTGCTCAGATCCCGTTCATAGCTAAAGTGTTTCCCAGGTATGTGAATTTCTTAACATTTTCCAGTACCTGACTTGCATACACGCACCTCTCTTTCCTGCTGTACACCGCACCGTTCTTGGACGTTTGTTGATTCTCACTTCAATTTAAATAATTATTGAAGGTAATTACGATTATGGGATTTTATAGTACTGTATGCATTGCTGTTTGTGATATTCATTTACACGTGAAGAATGTTTTTACTTTATTTTTTTAATGTGGTTACAGGTAGACATGTTACGTCCTAATCCTCTTAGTGGTGACTTAGAAGAAACTGTTAAGGACACCTTGGATGTTTTTGATTCCATGGAAAGGCAAGCATTATTATTAAATTATGGACGAAAGGGGGTCTGGGGTAAAATGTTCAAGGCATTAGAATCACTATATAGTAAGGTACAGTTCTGTGTAATATATAATCGCGATAAAGTTTCAGAAAGTGTAATAACACCAAGATCGGAAATGTATTGAAGGCACAATGCAGCTTTCTTCTCTCTTTCTGGGTTTGTTTCACCCTTAGTGTGTCTAAGACAAAAACATTGTCCACCGTGCTGTATCCTTCCCTAAACCCTGCTTGATATTCAACTACTCATTGTCTCATTCTCTGATATAAAATTTTGCAAAACTTTTTTCCCATTACCGGAAGAACTACCATCCCTCTATAATTATTCGGTACTTTTGGGCTCCTTATTTAAATATTGGATACATAATTGCCGATGTCCATTCCTCTGGACATGCCTCTCATTGAAAACGTCATCCATTATCCTTGTCATCATATCTATAAATTTTAAACATCTGAAACACTCCTTAAATAGTTCTGATGACAGTCCATCGAGTGAGATACGTTGTTGTTCTTTAAGCTTTTTATTGCTTTAATTACTTCCCCATATTATAATGTCATGATCCATAATTTCAATTTGTGGGGCACCTAATAGCTGCATCTCGTTTAGTGCTGGCCCCTGCTAGGACCCCCTCCCCCGAGTACTTCTTGGAAATGATTTCGCCACTGTTCCGGAGTTATGCAGTTATGAATACATAAGGTCCCTTCCTTACTTTTTTCAAGCTTCCTGCCCGTGGGACGCTACCTCTGTAAGCTCTCCCACCAATTTGTTGTTCCATCGTTCCTTTTTACAAACCAGCAGCTCCTCGTATTGTTTCCGTAACGCTGTGAATACCTGTCTCCTTTCGTCCCCTCCCTCCTTTCTAAATACTTTAAGTGCCTGTACCATTACCTTTCCTGCATCTCTATATGCATTATCATCCATGGTAATCTCCTGTCCACCACGGTAATCTCGCTGATGGCGTTTGAAGTCGCGTGAATAATTGAAATTCTTGTTGCATATTTCACAATAAGCGTACGGTTGCTCGGTTTTCTCCGCTGTCCTCTGCAGCCCTTTGTAAAAGGCACCTTTCCTGGTCGCAGAGCTAAATGTAAGGACAAGTGTTAAGAAGCACTTGTAATGTGTTCTCTAACTTTTATGGGTGATTACCCTATCCAAAGTTTAGAATAAAACTGGAAACTTTATTTTACACAAATGTGGTTATTTAAAAGAGAATATTTTCTTTCCTTTGGCAAACTTTTAGCACTGATAAATGAAATGACTATGGAACAAGACGAGTTTAAGGCATTTTAAGCGTTGTATCACGAATATGCATAGCATGCACATACGCTTGTCGCCACCTGTCTTATTCATATCTGAACATACTGGTGTGTGTTCTTTTTCTTCATTTTAAGAACCGTTTCATTCAACTTCTGTTCACAGTGATAATTTCAATATAATTGACAACTGCGATATTTAAGACTGTGTTAATTATTCATAAGTTGTGGTTTCAGAGCCTTTATTAAATATTGGCAATTAAAATTATATCATTTAATGAATAACAGGAAAATAATATATTTCACATTAGTTTATATAGCACTAATTCCCTTTTTTTGCCTTACCCACTCTAGCTCCTCCGCTGGGTTGTTAGCTCCAAAATGTATTTTATGGAAAGAGTTGGAACAGTGAAAGTGTACCTATATAAATCGGTTTTCTATAGGAGATGGAAACACCAGTTCATCGCTCCTTAAATTGACAACTTTTTTATCCTTTGCAATTGATTTTACATAAGTAATGGGCACTTCTTGATGGCAAAACTAAATTATATCTTTAATACCTCCGATTAGTATTTGTTTATTGGCTTCACTAAATATAAATTAAAACAAGTAAAATGATTTATTCTATATAAAATAAATTAACTATGAAAAAGAGGAAATAAATGGCAATACTAGCTAGGCTCTTTCGCTTATCTGGACATTTATTCGCCAAAAAGATAAGATAGGAATGCAAAGGAAAATGAGTTAAAAGATATCTCCGATACAAAAGCAAAATTGACTTATATTATGAATAAAAAGTGCATTTTTATTTATTTTATATTTATTAAGTTTTAATATAGTAATAAGCCTTTTTTTAAAAAAAATATTTGCTGCTGTCATGAAGAAATGCTTAGAAAACTGAATTCGGACGGATACAAGAATGATACTGGATGTTACTCAAAGCAATATGCAACAAAAATGACTGAGCTAGTCTGAACTGAACTTCCCCAGCCTCTCTATGTACAGACACCGGTTCAGGCCAGAGTAACAGGAAATACACACTCTCGCTTTAACCGTTTACCGAAAATTCATTTTGGTGCGAGTGTACACGTAATCTGGATAAATTGCTTATAAAACGATCATGCAAAACCCAACGCTCATCATATAATGTTCACGTTCATACAAACACTGCCCTTCTTACTAGTAAACCTGACCATTGCGGTCGGGAGCCACGCTAAGTTGGCTCGTTCGTTAATGTATACAGCCTAGAGCTATTTACATATATTCCGCATGATATATACTGTGACTGCACTTCTGAGAAATCCACCCAGTTCCTCAAGGCTAATGCAGAGTTTAGAGTGTTTCGTAATTCATGTTGTGCGTGCAGAGTGTTGTTTTGTAACGTGCACTAAGCAATCACTGTGTCATATATTGATTCTAAGTTGTTAAACTGTTTTTAACGCAAAAAGAGCAAATTAACTGCACTTACTGGAACTTTTATACTACGAGTAAAACAAAACTAGGTGAAGAAAGTATGAAAATGGTTTAAAGGCAATTTCCAGAACATAACGCCTCACAGTGAGTCAACATTAAATTTTTTTGTGAAGTAGAATAGAGTATGAATATTGCAAAATATCTAAGTAGATATTTTTACTTTTCTGAAGAGAAAGGCGTTAAAACTGGTATTCTGTTTCATCGTTTGCCTATAAAACTTTTTCTACATGTTGGTAAGAATAAACAGACAAATAAACGAATGAAACATAAATAATGACAAGAATAAAAACTGTATCTTTCAATCTAAAGCCGTAAATTACGAACGACTATAGTTCATGAACTGCATAGTATTAATGACAGGTGAAGGATTTCTTAAAGGCATTCATGAAGATAAAATGTAAATAAATGTAGCCTTGGAATCGCCTAAGGGCTATGGCCTCCTGGCAAATCAGGGACCGAGCTCAATATTGACTCAATAGGTGAACCAGTCACCAAGGAGTAAGTTCATAACCTTCATTAGTTCGGTTATATACCCATTATGATTCACTTAACATAGTCATCCAAAATACACTGTTATAGGTATACAAACTTCCCGAGATGCACTGTTTCATCACCATCCTTGGACCCTGTTACACTAGTTATTGAAAAGGATTCTTCCTAAGTTTTTCAATTTTTTCTGCCTTTTGCTCCACTCTTCACAGCACTCCGGTCTTCCGTCTGAAGGAATTTTCCCAGCGATCTTTCGTCGTCCCACATTCATCCTGCCGATGCTGCGGTCCCAAGTTGTCTCCTATAGTCCAGCTTCTTCCATGGTCCATGTGTCCTCCCCATTTCAATTTTAGCCTTTCAGCTAAAGCGAGAGCGTCTTTCAAACCAGTTCTGCTTCTCAGCAAGGACTGGATATATATATATATATATATATATATATATATATATTATGACTCACTAAAATGAAAAGAAAATATAAGCTCTTCTTTCAGGCTTGAGGTTCCTTTACCTAGGACTTTTACGCAAAATAGTCAGGGAATAGAACGAGAAAAAGCAATAATGATGTGAAGGTCGACTACTAGAAGATCTAGAAGATTCTACTGAATAGGCAATGCAAACATGGAAAGACCTAAAATAATAATAATAATACAATAATAATAATAATAATAATAATAATAATAATAATAATAATAATAATAATAAAGGAACAAGAATTGCCAGGACCAGAGGTTCTTCAACTTATGGTACTCGTAAAAATTTACCAGTACATGCTGAAGTCACCCCTTCTTTCACGAACATCAGCGGAGAAACCGAATCCAATTCCAAGAGAAGTGGTAGTGTGACTTTAACAAAAGCAGGCAGATGGAACAGTCTTAACACACAGAAACAAGCAATCGCACGCGAAAAATAAACTTTGTAGAAAGTATGAAATGAATTACATATAGTATACAGCAAAATGAAATTGGAAACTGTAATGCAGCAATGTAACACGTATAGGAAATAATAATGATACGGGAAAATGCATGCGCTTTTAACACTATAACTCTTTGCTGTATTCCGAACCGTGTAAGTGAGATATTTGTTAATTTGAATTGGCGCTAATAGTTCCTTTTCCATCTTGCAGCAAAGGAAGCGCGATGTTGTTGGCTTCCGTTGTATCAGGGTTTGCAAGGGGAATGCTATAAGATGATTTCTTTATTTTCTTACTTTTTTTGTGGCAAAGAGTTTTTTCAGTGGGAAAAAATTCCTCTTTTGGGACATTTCTTTAAGTTCGGGTATGGACTTGTTCATTTTGGTGGAGAACTGTGGCTAATGCTGCTTTAAAGGGATGCCGTGTGTTTCTTCTCAACTTCAAGTTCTCTTGTGGAAATTCTCTTAAAGTGAACAACTCAAAATATTTTTTTTTTTCCTGTTTGATTTGTTTTATTTATGAACGCTGTTTAACATCTGTCATCAGCGTCCCATTCAATTCAGGGCGTGAAACGGCCGACAAATTTTGCACAAAGGCCTCTTCTTTCAGGCTTGAGGTTTTTTCCGTGCTGTAAATGTACGAAACGGGATCTACGGCTGTACTTCCCTTCCGAAGGAAGCCTTACTTAGGATTTTACGCCCGAAAAAATCCATCGATCCTGGCCGGATATTTTTGAACCCAGCATCTTGAGTTCAGAAGGCAAGTATGGTTACCACTACGCTACCAGGACTGACTTTTTGAATTTTTTTTAAGGGACGCAGAACAATTCGGACTTTGTTGTTTGTTCACTTGGGCTAGTATTTCCTCCTTTTCATTGAAAACAAAAACTATTCAGTGTCTATTATTAAGTTTACTATCTTCAGAATGTTTTATAGGGTGTTCATTGCGGTTCTGAAATTGACATATGCTGTTTGTGTGTTTACACATATTTCATTTAATACTGGAATTAACTCAAGTGCAAGAGCATCTGTGTATGCATATATTACATTCACTACAGATTAATTTGCATTTACAGTGCAGAAAATGTATCTCGCCCACTACTTCAGATGAGGATGGGGATTTTCCAATCACCCTCTTCATTGATAATGGTGTTCTTATTTATTTCCTAGCTTGCTTTGTGCCTACGATGAATATACTTCACTTTGCTGGTCAACTTTCATTTTGTAAGCACAAGGAGCATGTCTCCGACAGATGTCATTAGAGCGAACGTTTCCCAATTTTTCCATGTAGATGATAAGTTTGAGCGTGTGATGCATATATACAGGTTTGTGTTTAGTCCAGCATGCAACCCGTGGCAGTAAGCCGAGCTCTTGGCAATGCTCATGTTTCATGGAAGTAATATCTAATAAATGAGGAATTATGGATTTTTTCTATTATTTTTTAAAAAAACGACTTTAATTAAAAAGTATTGTTTCAATGCTTAACTTTGATTAATTCTGCTTTAGTATACAGATAAAATATGGTAAACTAAGCGATTTAAATTTCATTGGTTTAGCCCTAACGGTTTTGCCATAGCAGGAACATAAGTCTATCTAATTTAACATTGGTAAGATAGTATCTTTATATTTACCTTAATCATTTGTTTGTTTATTACAACCTAAAGACTTGTTGAAAGCGCAAATCATTACTTAATTGACAATGACTTATTAATTTCTTATATTAATTTAAAATAATAAAGACCCAAATGTAAACACACTTTTTCTCATCTTTCTTAACGCGATGGTTTAGAAAGAGTAATTCATAACTTATCGCATGCCACTGTTATCATGAAGATTGTGTTCGCTGAACGTAAATAGGGAGTCAGGGACCATCTTGAACCGCCAGGGGTGACAGAGGTCGTTAAGGCGCGGACTCGTGAGCGTCCTTCCGTTTTTTTTCAGATTTTCCTCAATTCTCATATATGGCAAATGCCGGGGAGGTACTCTAAACTTAGGCATAGAACGTTTTCCTCCTTAAAAAATTCTTTCTCAATTTATGATGAGAATATAAATGTATCGTCAGTGCCCATCGCCTGTGGTTCCTCAGTAGTAAAAATGGGTGTTAAACACTATTAAAAAATCTTGATATCATATTATTGAAATACTAATTCAGCTGAGGATGGTTCTGATACATCAGAAATCAATAAACATGTTCTAGACATACCAATACCAACTACAAACAATTTTGCAGAAAACTCTGAGAAAACTGTGAACAGGATTCGTCAGACGCTTTGCTAGAAATTGTTCGGTTTATAATTTGGCGATAAAGGAATAAAGTATTGATTTCAATTTTGCAACGTGTTTACACTTCTATGCATTAACTGTAATTAAAAACATTAATATATTTCTCTAATGATCATCAAAACATTTACTTGTTTGAATTAATGGGAATTAAAATAGAAAATGAGGTGATTTTTTTTACTTAAAGCTTCCGTTACAACTTTCCATTAAAATTTGCATAACGTGTATTATTGCTTCCCTTTACTACTTTAATGAAAGGGGGAAAAATGAAACGAGGCAGTAATAGAACAGTTTATTCAAAATGTATTAATTCCTTTTCCTATCATGCTATAATGTGCAGTAAACGGGTTATTACATTCGTATCTCAGCAGATTGTGCTTACATGTGTAAGAGAAGTCGTACATAATGATGAGATGGCAAATGCCGGGGAAGTACCCTAAACTTAGGCCTGGAACGTTTCCTTTCTTAAAAAAAAATATTTTAATATATCATTTCATCTCGTGTATCATCAGTGTCCACTGCCTGTGGTACCTCAGCAATGAAAACTGGCGTTAAACAGTATTAAAAAAAAGTAGTTTGTAAATGCATGAACGACCGTGGTATCCGAACTATATTTGATGCTATCTATATGCAGAAGAATATCTATCTAATGACAGCCATTGCTATGAGATGTTATTTAGCACACATTGTTTGAAAGCAGATAGGACTTGTATAAGTCCAGTTGATTAAACCATTACCCCCCCCCCAAAAAAAAAGCGAAGGAAAGAAAAGAAAAACGCTGAGGGCTGGCTTTGTTGAAACATGCGACGCCTGGTGCAGTAATTTATAACCGTGTGTATGTATGTAAGTGCGTGCTTGACAAGTTAAAGGGACTAGGGGGAGGGCTTCTGCAAGTAGCTACTAATGATACCGTAGACTACGTTCATAAACCTAACCATACTATTGACCAGTGTTGAGATTACGGGAAACTGCTACTCATGTTACTAATTTCGTCCTTAAGTGGCACACTTTTCTTTATTTCATTTTAAGTGAAGTATACACTGCCTTTAAACGAAAACATGCTGACAAAAACGACTTAGTGAAAAAGACTTGCAAATAAAGTCCTTTATCTTATATCTTGTGTTGTTTATGTTATATGTTTAACGAACCATCTAGTTAATGTAAAACATAATATGATAATGCCATTGGTGGCAATGCTCCTTGTAAGGAACTGTAAGGCTTGCAGTTGGAGCCGCCTCTTGGACAGGAATGGAGTTTTAATGTGTTTTTCTCTTCTAATTGTTAAGCCTGATGATAATATTGCAACGATTAAAACTTTGCATTTTGTGGATATGTGGTGTGGCTTCCCGAATCATGCAGGACCTGAAGCCTAATTGGTAAGGTTGATATTACAGAGCGACCCAATTAAATTTGAACCAACTTGTGGCGTTTTGCTTATAGATAGTCTGCAAGTATCATAGAGTGGGGTACGAGTTTCCTTAACCATTTTAAAAGATTTACTTATCAATTTTTAGGGAAGGAGGTGCTAAAACTGGCCATCACATTTTGGCACTTTTTTAAAACACTATCCACCACTCGCTGTAGTTCACATTATTTCCTGACGGATATTTGGTTTCAATTATTAAAGTATACGTGGGATTGTCTTTTATGCGGCATTTTTTTAAATTTACTTTAGAGAAAAACGTTGCAAGGGGTTAAATGGAGGCATCAAGGGTACCACAAATTCTTACAGCGAAAGATGAATAAGTATTTTAAGGAGGAGCTAAAGATGTATCGATATATAGACAACATTGGCCAGTTTCAACATTTTCTCGTATGAAGTTAGTAAGTAAAACCGGTTAAGGGGTGTCTGGAAGAAGAAAGAAAGTTGTATGCCAATGCGATGCTGACGCTCATTTGTAGGTATAAGATTGTTCACCAGTTGGTACCACACACTCCGTTGATAAATGCTTATGGCAGACTGGAATATTTGACAGTACTCGCATCTTATTCCCTGAGAACTAAATGCAAAAACAATGCAGCAATTCAGTATCTCAAGGAAGCCTGCATAAAAGTAAATAAAGAAGCATGTTTCAAGATTGTTAACCTTTCTCTCTCGTTAAGGTAGTCAATTGTATACCTAAAGAGATACCACGAGTTAAATAGTGATGATTCTAATTAATCTTTATATATATTTAAGCAAGTTTCTAAAGCACTTTTCTTTCAAGATTTGCATTATATGATGGTATTTTGCCTGGTAGCAGAGCGTGGTTACTTGTCATGGGCACAGCGTGATCCCACTGCGGCATTCTGCTTCCAGAAACGTTTAGTAAAGTGAACGCGCCGCAGTCGAGTCGGGGAAACCAAATCGCTCCGGGCGATTCCGGTCCTCCTTCCAAAGTCAAGCTAAATTCTTCCCCTTAACCAAGAACTATAGGGAACTCTAAAAGCGACACAGAAAAACAATTTTATTGTATATACTTGTATTCAATTCAGATCAATAAAGTTGCCAATGCGCAAGAACAGTAAAATGGAACAACAAGAGCTTAATTTTAAGTTAAATTATATAATATGCACCTTTTAGCAACAAAATATTTCATTGCCAAAGCCTATTATCTGACCACCCATGTAAAAAGAAAAACAGCAACAATAAAAATATAAAAAGTATCTATCTGCAATAATGTTTGTTACGGCCCAGCTTACAAAGACTGAAAAGTCCAAAACTCTTAATGAAAGAAATATGCAACTATAAAGAGAACTATAATGCATTCTTCCGGTCAAACTGGGAATTTAATGCAATTACAACAACACTACTTACCACTCAGGAGTAGGAATTTTAACCTAATTACTTTTTAACTGCAGGTAACTTTGCAACATAATAATAAATATTCATAGATATGATTTGCGCACAAACTAGGAAGCTCAAGTAGCGATGTTTCTTCTTTAAGTGCAGGGAAGTAGTACTCGATCAGCGCATATTTGATACTTTGCTCTATATTTACTTGATGGAAATAGAGAAATTAACAAATAGTTAACCTACTGCTTATTAAGTATTTCGCCAAACTCTCTACAGCAAATCTGTTTCTGTTGTCAGTTGGAGTGCTTTTGAACAAAAGAATGTTTCAGTTCACATGGCATAACGTGCACATTTAGTAGTCGTAAATGCTGCAGATTCTCAAGGTAATTCGGAAAAATAAAAATTCTAGAACTGAGGCCATATATTGCATATCATGTATTTTTAAATAGTATATGGGAATTTGGCATATGTCCTCCATGACAATTCCTGTAATTTTTTTTTTTTGACGTCGCGATTTGAATGACTTCGCATTAGAAAGTCGATTTCAAATGCTCAATGGATTTTGATAGATCAGTGCTGCAAGACGGCTAGACAATGCAGATATTCTAGACATTAAGATATATTTTGACTTTAGGACAGAGACAGACATTTTTAGGTACAACTCAATTATGTTTAAGATATTTTTAAATTAAATATAGCCCTCCTTAGACCATGATTGGGGAAAAAATAAGGTATTTATATTTTCACAAAATTTCTATCTAAAAACGTAAAAATTTGGTTTTCTGATTATTATAATAATGATCATAAAGTTAATATACATAATATTTGATAAAATAATAAACGAAAAAAATATTATGAAAATTGTTCATTAAACATAATAACTGGATAATTCATATTAACAGTAACATAAACATATTTTACGTTACGACTTAACGATAAAATAAAAATAAAGTATTTATTAGCTATTTAGGTATGATTTAAATCATACCTTTAGCTATTTCTACTTATTATAAATCAATATATTTATTATATGGTAAAATAAATATTATAATATTTATTTTAAACAATAATTGGATATAATGCCTGAATAATTTAAATTAACAAAAACATAAATATAGAGCTCGCTATAAAAGATAGGGTTGTTTGTATGCGGAAAGTAGTAGCACGCATGCATATTCGCAGCTCTCTACTTAATTTTATTCTTCTTCTTAGATTTTCCACTTGCCAGCGTTTATCCCTTTCGGGTCGTAATGGTCGCATTTAGTTACAATTAGCGCCAATAGGTGTCAGAAAGACAGATTATTTTGTCCTGTGACCTCTTTTTTTCAGGTATGGCGTTTTTTAACGTGCCTGTAAAGGTACGACATGAGCCCCACAACTTTAAAGCCTCTCCAAAAGTAGTTGTACAAATATTAATCAATAACAAAAGTATGAAAACATTTGACATTCTGCAAGTCAAAATGAAAAAAGAAATGAATATACAAAAGATAGCATTAATGCATTGTCTTTAATGATCCAAAAATAATTATTGCTTACATTACTTTGTGACTTCTACTGAAGGCCTTATGATTATGGTTATCATATATAATATCACTTAAATATGCTGATCCTATAATGAGTTTAGACAACTCGAAAACAGTTTGTCCAACTTTAGGATGTAGGTTTTATTAGGGATTAAATACATTACGTACATTTTATGAAACTGCCACACTTCATATTTACAAATTTTTAGAGTTTATCATTTCTTACATTAAACAGACATCATAAAACAAGAATAGTAGTGATAATTTAAATTATTTACATCTAAAATATTTACTTAATGGCTACTTAAAGTATTTATATTTAGTATGTTTACAAAACTGAATTAATTCAATGGAGAAAAATTAGTACGTTATTTTTGATTGTATGAAACCCTTCTCTGTATAGAAGATATGAATGATAAGGTATCTTTTTAATTCTTACCTGAACTTATTTTTTATTAATATGCAGTTCCTTTATAGATGATTGATGTGAATTAAATAATACTGTACTATTGGGTACGCTTTTGTTACAAGTCACATTTAAGGTTAAACGAGGTTTACCTGAATCTGCAAAATCCAATTTTAGGGTATTGCGACTTTCTATGTAGGGAAACTGTGACGAATGGTATATACAAGTGTTATGGAGCAATAGCCGGGGGACCAAAATGATTGCTCTAGTTCCATACCCCAAGGGCGCATTCACTCAAGAATCGCAATAACATAGACAATCGAGTGGGCTTGGACATGGCGTTATTTAGTATTTTCCCCTGCAGTTGTAGCAAGCACTTCCAGTCAGAAGAGGGGAACATATTGCTTCCGTCTAATTGCTTATAGAGAGAGGAACTGGCAACATAATAACACCCAAGTGAATGGCAGGGATAAAAAGCATGCCATGTCGCTTCAGGCAAGCTAGCGGTATAACCTGACCAAAATTCTGAAGTAGGGCAATCTGAGAGTATTAGAAAATTATTTTTCCTGCTATGCGATCTTCAAAGAGAAGTGAGGGAACAAATCTTAAAGTAAATATCGATTTTGCTGTATTGAAATAACATTGTATATTATTCGTTTGTAATATTCTACAAAACATGTGAAATTCCACATCATTCCTTTTACAAATATGATATAAAATGTATTTAATTTAGTTTTCGTACATAACGATCATATCTATACATATACCCTTTGGAAACTAATGTGAACAAAGATATTTTCCTTTTTAAAATTATTTCACAAAATTTCAATATTTTTACTAAATAGTGTTTTTAGTATATAATGTGCCAACCCTTTGTCATAATTACCATTTTCACTAATTTGGGCATAGTCAATGAGTTTCTTTGCATATGTAACTTATTTCTGGGTCAGGAAACCACACTTTTATAACAGGTTTTATAATCTTTTCTTTGGTGGTGGTGCATTCCATTTTCCTCGCCCGTTTCTTGACAACGTCTAAAGATTCTCCATGGCGGTGAATTTCTAGGCCAGTTCAAACAATGAAAATTATTGTTTCCATGAAGTTTTTAGCGTTCTTCGATGCAAGACAAAGGACAAGGTCTTGCTGGAAAATCGCCTTTTCAATGTCCAGTTCCTCTGTTAATTTCTTCACTTCTGGGGCAGCTCTTTTCTCTAAATTTTGGATGCACTTGTCGCTGTTCATCATTCCGTCAATAGGAATCAAACATTTACTGCCTGTGAATATAAAGCAATCCCAAAATAACTTCTTTTGTGGAAACTTTACCGTCTGTTTGATGTGCTTCGACGAGATTTCCTCTACATCGCTTCTCCTTACATGCGAGATGTTCAACCCCTGCACTTCAAAATGACTTTCATCAGAAAATAGAACCCTCCTCCACTCTTCTCGTGTCCAACTCTGATACTTTCTAGCCCATAACATCTTTTTTCTTCATAGGGCACATCAATAGCTCTTTTCTGACCCGTCTTCAAGCTTTCCTTCCAGTTTCTAGAAGCCACTTACGCACTGTTGAAGCATCGATTTTCATCCCTGCATCCTTAAAATATTTGTTATAAATTAAAACTGTTCTCTTAATTTTTCTGGCTCTTATCAGATAAGCACCATATTTCCAGGACGTTTTTCGTTTTCGTTCCTTCTAATGATGTTATTAACAACACTCAAACTTACATTGCATTCAGCTGCTATCTATCTCACAGTCATAACTAAATTCATGCTTAATTTTCTCCTTAGGTGTGACATCTATTATGAATAAAAATATAGTTGCTAAATAAAATGTTAAAATAGCTGGAAACGCAAGTAAATTTCTTAACTTCTAGTGTAACCAATGAAAACAATAACTACAATTAACTATCTCAATAATAAGTAACAATAATGCGCTGTAGAATTGGAAACAGTTATTAGAATTGAATAGCTCAAAACTTAATTTACCTGCAAATAGAAAATCTCCTAAGTAGAGAAGGCAACAATACTAAAACGGATGACTGAGGTCTCTAAGGAAGGAATCGTTAACAGATGTTACCCGGGAAAAAATATATCAAGGATCGGAGGTTATCAAATCTACAACGTCATCGTAACAGCCCACGCGGTCTGTGGTTCGATCTCTGACAGGATCGTCCTCCTCCAGGTATTCCTCAGTTTTCATTAATGACTAATGACTTCTAAGTATTCTAAATGTAAACCCAGGATTGTTCCTTTATTTCCCAAATTACGTTTTGTCCTATGTACCATCAATGTCAATTGGAAATTGCAACGGGATTTAAACACTATTAAATTTTTTCTACAATCAATTACATGAACTCTATTGCAGCAGACTGGGTTATTAGCGTGTTTGATTTATTCGATGACACATTCACTGATTTAGTACTTGTCCAGATATTTACCCACCAACACATTTGTCACACTTGAATGATGAAAATGCATTTCAATTATTTTGTTGCTGTTTACTTGCAATTGATATGCATATGTGTTTCCTTTATTCTCGTTATCACGTGTGGTAAAACTGCCAACTAATGACAAGATTATGTTTCCTTTTGATTTAATTTTTACAAGTTTAATTAAAAACATAAAAAATATTTATGTAAATATTCTCCGATTGTATGGCTTATAAAAACTGTTAGACATAATTATTATATTTTCACAGAAGGCGTATACTAGGCGAACATTTAGAATTAGAATCAGATAGGAAAATTTTAGTTAATGTCGTGATTCGAACCACGGTTCTTCGGCTTGCTTTGCCGATACTCTTTCATTTAAGCTACCGAGTCTTGTCTGGCCACAATCACCCTGAGTTTGCATACTATTGGTGTCCTGGAATATTATATAAATATAGACATTGTGTCTCTAAGAGCCGAGTCGAAGCCTTCGAGTATTTGTGGTTCAGGCTTTATAGTTGTTGTTTTGTTTTTTTGTTTTTTAAATATTTTAACGCCCGTTTTTACTACCGAGATATCACAAGCGGTGGACACTGTTGATACATGAAATGAAATGATCAGTTGGGAAAGGATTTTTTTTAAAGGCAGGAAGGGTTCCAGGCTGAAGTTTATGGTACCTCCCGGCATTTGCCATTTATGAAAACTAAGGAAAACCTGGAAAAACTCAATCAGGGAGGATGATCCTGATGGGAATCGAATTCCAGACCTCTTGCTCACGAGTCCGAGCCTTAAGACCTCGGCCACGGTGGGCTTTATAGTTAACACATTATTAAGAATAATTTATATACATGAACTTTTTTCATACAAGACGTGCTTTGGGTGTGTGGCTGGACTGAGCTCAGTTTATTTATTTATTTCGTATTTTTACGGATGCCCTCTAATATCGCATTTAATTCTGAAGGTAAAATGGTCGACAAATTTTACTCAGAACCAGCTTCCAACTCAGAACTTTTTACGTGCCGTAAATCTACGGCATGGGATCCTGGGCTTTACATCCCTTCCGAAAATAACATTTATACGCCCGAAAGAATCCACAAATCGTGACTGGCATTAAATCCGGATCTATGGTCTAAGTGGCAACAATAGCGCAGGGAAGAGCTTCGGCAAGGTAAGGCGAAAACCCTTGGTTCGAGTTGCGGCCGCGACCTATAAGTTCCCATGACTATGATTTCCAATAATTTTTTTATTATAGTCATTTTTCCATCTTCATTGGTATAAACGCTTAGGGCAAATTAAGTTATTGAAAATGAGGCCCAGAAACACACCTCTACTCTGTGATCTGTTAAAATGCTTACAATCTCACAAATTCCTTAAAATGACCATTAACACGGAACCACTTTATGTGTTCACTACTTCCTTGTCAGAGTATAGCAGATATACATATGATATGCTCAGTGTTTTTGACTATCTGTAATGTTTCACAAAAACAGACACACTTGCACCCAAACTTCTCTCCGATTTCTAACTAACCTTCTTACCTACTAAGTATTCTCACGAAGTACTTATCTCTTGCACCTTCCAGGCCAGGCCCTTTTTGTATATGACGTTGATTAATTAATACTTCATTTAACTGCATTAATGAGCTGCATTTTCTAAACACACTCGATGTAAATTAAATATGACAAACATTAAAAGCCGATAAACTATTACTACAGTGAGAGCAGTTTAAAAGGCCCAATACGCATTTCAGTTGGTTAGCGATTAGACCCACCATTGCGGCTGGTATTTCCTTGCGTAGATTCGCGGCGCTCAGGCGCCTTACAAGTTTAAAACTTAGGTACAACGTATTAAATAACACAATTTCGTACTCACCCTCCTTACAGTAGATGGTCAAAATGTTGCCCTTTTCCACTGACACACAATCCGCTTCTTCTTTGGAAATTATCACCGACATACATCAATTCCTCGCATCACTAATGGCTCTAACTTAGTTTCGAATGTTCAAGTTCCTCCAGTGTATGTGAAGGCTAGTTAAATATACTCCGCTCCGCCAAAGATAAGAATCACAAATCGTACGATCTGGGCAACCGGTGGGGCTTTAATGAAGGCTCTTATTTCATAATTTCTTTTCTTTTGTAAGCATATGACGTCTACCTTTTTTTTTTTAAAATAGTCGCAAAGTCTGTTTTATTAACTTCTGTATTAACTTAATATAGTAATTCGTGTTGGAACCAGGCTGCCAGAAAATTAAAGCCCAAATTCCTGTGTAGTTCTGCCACGCGACCTTCTGTAACTTATACATCTCTTGAAGATTAATATACAAAGACGCAATGAGTGTCTCACCATAGCACTATTTAATGAAATCTCACTCTTGACTGCACAACGCACTGCCCGACTATCGAAATCCCGCTCGCAACTGACTGCAAGAGAGAACGGTGCCATGCGTGCCGCGTAGGAAATCTTAGCGATCTGAGGGGATAGACCCCATTATTCAGCCGATCAAAGTTGTGGGATTTTTAAACTGTGCTTATTGTACATGTTTTTAAAAATCATTTAAGTTAACCTTTACTTGGATCAAATGGCAATCTACGCTATATTATAACACTATCTTGCAACACAATGTAAGTGTGGAAGTAGAAGTAATAGCAGCTAAAAATAATATCTATAAAATATGGAATAGTGTTTAACGCCCGTTTTAACTTCCGAGGCATCACAGTCTATGGGCACTTATGATACATGAAATGAAATTATAATGGGAATGGATTTTTTATTTTTAAGGAAGGAAATGTTCCAGATCTAAAGCTTAAGGTATCTCCCTGATATTTGCCATTTTGAGTACTGAGGAAAGCCTGGAAATCACCTCAGTCAGAAGGACGGACCTTTTGGGATTCGAACCCCAGACTTCCCGCTCACGAGTCCGCACCTTAACGACCCCGGCAACTTGTGGCAGTTTATATACAAAATACATAGTACGAGAAAAAGCTAGGCTAGAGAATGAAAACTTGTATATAATCTGTAGCACATATTCGCTATGTACTTCAGATGAAAGAACCACATACGCTAGCATGTACATATAACTGGTTTTATTTCTTTCTCGAGATTCCGCGTTTTTTTTTTTTTTTTTTTGCTACGGCGTCCTTAAACCTTTTGACATTACAAATAATAAATAGGTCTGTTATATTTACTTTAAAACACAGACCCTAGTTCCGTTATACAAGTTTTATTTTTTATATATTTTCCGTGTATAAACGAAATACAATACAAAGTGTATAACTGCTTATTTATTGTAGATACTGCAAGGGTCCTATAGGCAAAGTACAGGTTATAAAATAAACAATGATATCCTTAAAAACGAAAACATTTCATTACCAATTAAATATTAATGGTATTTATAAAACAATGAACAAAATTATATTCAATTAAATCTTTTAAATTCGAGATTATAAAAATCAATTAATCATATTAATCGAGGTTTTTATGTGCAGTGTATTTAGCACATGTTGTAGAAATGGATTGAGACAAACTCTGAAAGTTGTGTTCTGCACCCATCTTCCCACAATTTCATTCGCAGGTGATGTGTAAAATTTGTGAAGAAGGGTGTTCATATAAAGAAAAATTCAGTGGGCAAAATGCTCCTGTGTTGACAGCTTCTTTCACTGTACTTAATTGTAACCAGGGGCGTTTTCTCCTTGAATGCAAATCATATTTCAGTTGGAAAGAGGGATTTTGCAAATTAAACAGAAAAATATACAATCGCCCAAAGCATCATATTCTATTAGTTTCAACAATGCTCCACGTGTGACGCTATGGTAGTAGAAATTTTACTCAGTAAAGTTATTTGAAACTTGGTTGTTGTCTCTTGAAGAAGAAAAGCATGGAAAATGTCTAGCTGAATGCAAGTTAAAAGCTGCTTTCATGAACTCATTATTCCTCCTGCAGATTCAGTAAAAATTACTGTCACATTACATGTGGAAGAAATGGAAAACTTCAATGACTGCAGTTTTCTCGTCCTTTGGACTTTTTTTAACATTTTCTCTCACTCCATCTCGGCAACAATCATTAATCCAAGAACATTTAGATAATAAACTTGAAACTTGCACTTAGCCCCCAACTGAATTCTTAACATTTTACAAGTGAAGTGTTTAGACATTACTACTTAAAGGAAATTACTAACTTAGAGGTAACTTTTCTGTCTAATTTTAACAGCGGTTTTGAAATAATTTGGTGGGAAACGACACAACATGTGATACGTAAAAGAAGAAGAATAAAAAAAAGACAGTAGGTCGAATTAGAGAACCGAAATATGAAATTTATTATGAAATACACAACACATTAGCTTAGTTTCATTTTTGCAGCTCCTAGACTCTTCTAAATTCCTACACTTTTCCCATAAGTTTCCGGAAGAACAATTTTTTTCTGTTACAGAAACTATAGGGATATTTTTGATTTTGTAAGTTTGAAGCTGAGCCAAGGGGTGTATGATATATCCTAACCGTATTAAGGGAGAAAATTTAGGGGACATTCACCAGTCTTAAGTTTTGAATCAAATGTGTTTCACAGTGGATTACATGCTATTAATTTATGTTAGCGAAAACGACATCATGAGTTCAGCGTTTGCTTTAGCACGAAACATTCGCATGAGAAATTCACACTGCATTAACAATAAAATTAGTAGATAAACACGAAAGCTAATCCTACCTTGCTTGATTAGAGCTAGAGTGGAGTTCTACAAAAGATAGAATTTTGTTTCAAAAAATAGAGTCGTGTTTTCATTTGAATAAATTATCTTGAAAACGTAAGGTAAGCGCTACATAAGGTTTTTACTCACATATCACTATTTTTAAAATGGATTTTATTAAAATTTGCGTATTATGAGATATGACACTCATTTTGAAATCACATCTGATTAGTCTATAGCAACAATTTTAAAGTACATGATTAGCTTAAAAGTCAGAATGCGCTACTGACTGTAATATGCGTGCGCGTGTGTGTACATGCGTGCTTTTCAAGCATTGTTTTTGTCCCTCCTCTACCTGGGACTATTTTTGCAAATAGAGGGGGGGGGAATGGGCTATCGTGTAGAGTCTGTAAAATGGAAAAGAAAAGCGCAAATATATTGAGGATTTATAATGAGTGTAATTTATTGAAAGTTTTGCTTTACAATAAAATGAGCTTCGTATTCCTATCTTAATTGTACCACATACTGTGAGTTTTGGTACTCAAATACGAGTAATTGCTGAATAATTTGCTAAGATTTTCAAACTATGGTCCATGAGGCCTTCCCAGGCGGCCCATGAAGTATTAAAATACTCCTAACAGCATTTATTCTTAACTGTAAAGACAACAGTAAATTACCAGAAAACAAGACATTGTCGGAGCATTTCATCAAACAAATGACTGCCATAAATTCTACTTGCTTCCAGATGATACAAATTTACAGTGTGTATTTTATTGAGGTAAAGTAAACTAGAATACATTAAAGGCTCGTGTTTGTTCCGGAGAGAACATTCAAATAGGTAAACGAAAACGTGGACCATATGTACCATCACAGTTACTCTGCCAATAGTATGCATCTTTCGGCAGCGAACTGCGTAGGACGGGGCTCGCCCACCTCTCTTATATTCCGGCACTATCAAAGAACGTAATGAAAGTATTACAACTTTACTTGTGTGAAAAATAACTTGTGCTTATTTATATAAAATAACAAGCATAAAAACCGCCTGGAAAATCGGACCTGAGAATGCAAATTTCTTCTTAATAGCGCGATATATTACGGCTTGTAAGTGAAATGAGCAGTATCATTCTCACTTCAATAATGTTATGTTATTTATAATACTATTAGTTATTATTAATATTAATATTTCATGCGTGTAAGTACTTTTTAAATGTAACATTATTGTTATGGTTATTAGTACTGTATAGGGTTACACCAATAATGGGAAGAATTGAAATACTACGTTTGTTTATATCTTTAAATTCTCTAAACCAATGTGAACAACTTTGAAACATAAATAGAAAGCTTTCAGCTAAGCTTAGGGCAATGAGAGATCTTTAAATGGTGGTCGGTAGTCAGGCAAAATTTGAGTATCGCTGTGCTAATTCATTTGTTTACACACGAGCAAGCGGAATATATATTAATTTGCAGCTACATATCTTTTTATATATTCACAATATAAAAAGTTAAGTTTGCCTGCCTTGCATGGCTTTTCTTTTTACGCTTTATCAGCACTAAAAATATGCTCGAGACCATTTTTAATGAATATAACTCCCTGTGTTTCATATTTATAATTTTTTCCCCTGCTTAGCTAATAAATATGTGAACTCACGACAGTAATGTATAAAATTTGTAGTGCTGTACAAAGATTATTCATGTTGAAATAAGCATACGAATAATAAATAGGTGGTATAACAACAGGGTAAAGTGTAATTGACACTTCTCGCGTTTTAACAATGTAATAAATCAATAGCAAAGCAAGTAGTTCTCGTGTTGTTTCGTGTTACTTTAGAGTGGAGGGGATGGAAGTGCATGCTGTAGACATGGCATTGGCGTGATTTCTGACACCACAGGCCTAAGTCGTGATATTGATTCGTTTAAAATAATAATAAAACAAATCTTCGGTTTGCTGCAGCATTATAGAAGAAAACTGCCGCGTTGTGGACAAATTTACTTTAAAATGGTTACAAACTGCGATGAATACATTAACTGCATCGCATTCACATAATATGCTAGTTATTTTTCTACTGCTTGTTCTATAGGCAAGTTGGTGAACCTTTCGTTGCCTGGCAAACCGCCACGGGTGGCTGAGGTCGTTAAGACGCGGGCTCGTGAGCGGGAGGGCTGGGGTTGGATCCTCACTAGGACCGTCTTCCCTGACAGGATTTTTGCAGGTTTTCCTCAGTCCTCATAAATGGCAAATGCCGGGGATGTACCCTAAATTTAGGCCTGGAATGCTTCCTTTCTTAAAAAGAATTCTTTTCCAGTTTATCATTTCATTTCATGTATCATCAGTGTCCACCGCCTGTGGTGCCTCAGTAGTTAAAACAGCGTTAAACACCATTCAAAAAATAACTGGCAAAATTTTAAATGCATTTTAAGGCTATAATTTAATTAATTTAAAGGATATAATTTAAGTCTTTTGCTTAGTAGCAATATATATATAAATATATATATATAAAATTAACACTAATTAGAAAAGCAGAAAAGGATAAAACACTAAGAAAAATTCACTTTAATTCATTTAAACCAAACAAGGGAATTGCTTTTTTGATATTATTGAAGTATTTTATATATTGGCAAAATTCCACGTGGACCTAAATTACACAGGTACAGAACAATTTCAACATTTTAAACAAAATAGAACATCTTTATTACTGAATTTCAAATGTAAAGGTGTGTAGATAGTTTACTTTGGATGGCATAAAGCTTTGAAATCAATAACCACAAATTTTAAAAGTGATCTAAGACTCCGCGTCTATAACAGACTAAGCAAACTTTTCCCTTTCACTGAATATCTAAACAAGTTATCTCATTTCAAAGATATATGCATTTCGCTGTAGCCACAGTTCCACACACCATGTGTAAATTGTAATAATAATAATAATAATAATAATAATAATAATAATAATAATAATAATAATAATACCATTACAATAAAAATAAAAATCTGCCATTGGGGAAACTTTTTGGCGAACTCTCAGGAAACTACAGTTTGGGAAACACTACTAAAGAACATAAATAATACCAATATAATTGAAAAGTATTCAATATAATACCAGTTTAATTTTCTACTACCAATGATATTCTGTCCCATCGACAAGGCCTTTACCTCGCTGTGATCCCTCACTAGCACCAATTATAGACTAAACTTTCGGAAGCGAAACTTAAATGAAAAGCCCCTGGCATGGTCATATGGAGGTTCCTAAATTAGATCAGGAAGGCGAGGAAAAAATGCACAAGGATAATATTTCTCTCTGCCATGTAAATAACGATAAAGAGATATACCATTTCTCCAAACCTAATACACATGTTCTTATATATAAAATAAAAAAAGATGCAAGTGATGACTATTATTTGCTCTAGCAGCCCCAGTCTTTAGTTTTGAACACAATATCTTCAACTCTTAAATCAGCATACATGACAAAAACTTAGAGAAAGGATTTTTTTTTTCTTTTATAACTACTTCAATGAGTTACGTGCGTACACTAACAGAGAGCTTCACTATGAACCATTAATCTGTATTAATTTTAAAACATAACACTCTTAAAACGTTTAAACTGTTATATAATATGGACAGTTCGAACCACCTATACACCGTCACGGGTAGCTGAGGTCGTTGAGGCTCGGTTTTGTGAGCGGGAGATCTGGGGTTCGAATCCCGCCAGGACCATCCTCCTTGACTGAGGTTTTTTCCAGATTTTCCTCAGTTCTCATAAATGGCAAATGGCGAGGAGGTATCCTAAAGTTAGGCCTGGGACGTTTCCTTCCTTTAAAAAATCCTTTCCCAATTTATCTTTTCATGTATCGTCGAGTGTTCACCGCCTGTGGTGCCTCAGCAGCAAAAAACGGACGTTAAACACCATTAAAAAACCACTTTCACTACTTTAACTTACTAAGTCACAGTAAACTTGAATCGCATATTACGAAATTTATAGTCGGCCGCGTATTTAACTAATTTAGAAAAGAAATTTAGATAGACAACTGTACATAACCTCTGATGGTGGTGGTCGCCGATTGCAAAGGGAATAGGAAACTTACATTTTACAGTCACCACCAGGCTTGGGTTATGTCGGAAAGTCCGAAACACAACAAATACCAACACGCGAATAGTCAGTCCAGCGAGGCTTACAAATGAACACAGACTTCCGGTAACGGGAACTCAATCTATAAACTTTTATATTGATTGATTTATTTATGGACGCTCTTTAACATCTCAGGTCATCAGCTTCCCATTCAACTCTGGGCGTGAAACGGCCGACAAATTTTGCTCAGAGGCCTCTCTTTCAGGCTTGAGGTTCTTTTTCGTGCCGTAAATGTACGACACGGGACCCACGGCCTTACTTCCCTTCCGAAGGAAGTCATACTTAGGATTTTTACGCCCGAAAAAATCCATCGGTTCTGGCCGGGTTCGAACCCGCGATCAGGATATAGGAGGCAAGTATGGTAACCACTACACCACCGGGACCAACAGAGCCTCTATAAACTTCCAAAGGCTTGTTGGAGAGGGCATAACCGAGAAAAACTAATACCAACCTAACAAAAACAAGTTATATCGGCACTTTCAACAATTTTTGTTAACTGCTAGACGGCATTTCATTGTTGCACATAGTTTCCCGGAATTTAGTTTTATACACCATATAATAAAAATATAGTCACATTTGTATATTTTACTCCGTATTTTCTATTAGGTGCTTAATTGCACATTTTTACTTTCTGATATCATTCAAGCTTCATGCAGTTAGAAATCAATAAGAGTAGTAATTTTTCTTTTCTTTCTTTTATTATTATGTACAAAGTCCGCATTCCGCTACGCAATTGGAAATTTATTCTGCCGAGAAAAATTAGTACGTAACTGCCTCACCACCTGCCAAAGGAAGTCAAGTCGCGAGGTTGGAACTCATAGTGCGCATTTTTATTTGTTTCTTTCATTATTTATTGGTAGTAAATAGTAATTAATATTGTAAAACATTTTGAAGCCCTCCTCGCAATTCCTCCTCCCGAATATTGTAAACTGCCTCCCGGATATTTTGTTTTAGCGCCTCCATGGGTTTTATTTCAGGTACAGCAATAATTTTATATAGGTGAAGATGCAGGATCTGAGTGGCTTTATACGCACTCCCGATAGATACACCAACTTACTGAGTTACTCATGTTAAAGACTTTAAAGGAGAGGTTTCTAGCCGATAGATTCACCAAACTTCTCCTTGCTTAAAAGCGGGGCTCTGCCTTTCTGATCTCTGCTTCTTGTCAATGAAAGCAACTTCACCAATGTGAATATTGCACCCGGAATTTTAACACCAAATTCTCTCCTACAGTAGAGTTTTATTTTCTGTGGCCTGTGTCAACACGTTGCGCAATGGTCTGGACGAATTGTATCATAAATAACGAAACGGGGATTAATTGATATTCATAAACTCTGCAAGAAAGATAATTTATTTACAATTGTAACTTTTTACAGTAACGCAGCATGGTCTGCAATTTGTTTTCCCACCAAGCGTGTATAAATGACCCCCACAATTTTCTGATGAGCAGCCATGAAGAAAACATCATTCTATGCTTATACGATTTCTTTTGATATAACAATCATAAATATATATATATCCTTTGTTCTAGTGTTTATTACTCTAGCCATACTAGATAATCAGCAGAAAATGTAATATGCACTTCCTACAGAAATACAACTGAAACAGTTACATGATAAACATGACTGAGGAAGATAAATTGCCTGCATCAGTGGAACTTACCGGGAATAGCAGTTTCTCTGCAGATTATTTTTAAACTTGGTAAACTAATGTTTCCACCATTGTTCTGGAATGCACATTTTTTCTAGCACATGTTAAATTACCCAAATACTGTTAAGGCAAAACTGATTCGCATTTAATTAGCTCAAATTTAACAATAATACAGCCGGAATTGTTTTGTTTTCACTAATATAATTTTTCAAAACGCCTCTCACTTCTGCAATTGTTGTAGAGCCTACATGCATTTGTGTTCTACATATGAGAGAAGCTCATTAAAGAATTATTATACTTTTTTGACAGTATACCTTTACGCATCATAATTTTGATGATCTTTCTCAATGTAGTTCGCGTGTTCCACCAATCTTTAAAGACATGTTGGAAACCATATTTAGATAGATCCTTCAGAATTGCCTCTTCACCACTGCTTCTGATGGTGGAAAATACCTTCCATGATGATGGCGTTTCTTCAATTTGGTGAAAGGAAAAAGTCACAGGACTAAATCTGAACTATAGGGCGAATGAGGACACACTTCACTTTGTGAATATACAACAAGAACATTTGGGAAGTGCGGCCAAGCATTATCGTGGTGCAGCATCTTGCTTGTTGCAAGGAAATGCGACCTTTTGCATGTGATTTGCCTTTGCAGAGTTTCACAACATCTCTATAGTACTGTCCAGTGCTGCTGGTAAACTATACTCTGAACAGAAAAGAGAGAGAGAGATGATCATAACTTTCCCAGCAGAAGCAACACCTTTTACTTTTTTGTGTTCATAATGATGGAGACGTCCACGCAGAGACGTGCTGTTTGCTCTTAGGATGGAAGTTATTTAAGCAAGTTTAATCAGCAGTGATTACCGTTGAAAGAATCTCTGCATCTTCCTGTAACATCATCTTCAACGCAAACGTTCTTTTGTTCGGGAATCAGCAGTCTTGGAACCCACCGAGCACAAACACGTCTCATGTGCTAGATTTCAGTTACCAACGTCTGGGCGGCACCCAGTGAAATTTTCACAATTTCTGAAAGTTTTCTTAGTATCATTCGACGATCCTTTCTCACAATGCCAGCAGCGATGTTAATGTCTTCCTGCTTTAGAGCACAAACTGGAACGGCGAGTTCACCTTCCTTTGAAATTCGTTGCCTTTCCTCTTTAAACATTTGAAACCATCTTCGAGCTTGCTATCGGAAAGAACAAACTCTCCATAAGCCTCTTGTTACATTGCATAGGCCTCAACTGAAGATTTGTTAAGAGGAATGCAGAATTTCAGAGCAGCATTCGTCACCTCGATTTTGCTGTGACCGGAACCGAACATGCCTCAACTTGTACACCTCTCACAAGCGGGAATCGGAAGTGACAACAATGAAACTAGTACCAGCTGTATATTACACATTAAGCTAACAAACTGTTGTGAAGTTAAATTTTAGTGCGAAATTATAAACATTCACGTCTATTCTCTGTTGAACAGATCTTGTACTTTAAACTTTACTTGTTTTTCTTATATAGAGTGTAACTGTACTTTATATAACTCGCATAGTATTTTATATGTTCTCTCTTATGTATAATTTGCTTTATTCAAATTCCAAGCTAGTTCTTTTAAATGTTCTGGTTTCTGTATATGCAATACGCTTAATCGCTAGCAATTATTTATTTGTTAATCATTATTCTTTGTGCTGCACCGAACCCGTCGGTCTTTGCTCTTCCTCCTTTTCTTCGTCGGAGGAAGCCTGATCTAAATATAATAATGTTTTATGGCTTCACTAGCGCCCTCGTAACAGCTGGGGAAAAGGACAAGCTTGTTGGGCCGAGATCGTTGAATAAAATGCCGTTAAACATGCTAAATAAACTATTATCTCGTAACCTAAATTAAATTGTACAATGACAATAAAATGGGTGTACAAGCTGCAAAGACATTGTGCTTATACTTCGGAGCGTGTTCTTTTCATCAAAGCGCATAAATCGTAAAATTTAAATGAATTTATTTTTGCCCTGGTATTGCTGGTGACCATATCAACTTTAATGGAGTTTTTGCAGCACATATTCCTTGCAAGTATATAGTAGCTTCTTTTGGCTTGAGGCTAATGGTACAATTATCGTCATACTCTATTCTTTCTCTACTTCTTTATGTTTAGAAGCCTCCATGTTACCTTTTCTTTGAGATTTCTTCGCATAGCCTGTAGGTCCTGATGATCTACCGTATCCGTGTTCAAGGTAAGAATAATGGTGCATACTGTCCCATCATTAGCAGCCTCAGTGCTCCTCTCATCTGAACGAAATTTTTCCTTTCCCACTGCCAAAATTATCTGCATTATTGTTAAGTAAAGGGCACAATGTTACTGAAGTACCTGAAACAGCCTATAAAAATGCTATTTTTTTTCTATAATCTATATCATATTATTAGACGCTAAGTTGCACTTATATCAATTCAGGAAAAATTTCCCCGTGTCCCTTTGTAAACCTTTGAATTTAATTTAAAAATAATGTAGCAAAATATTATACAGAGGTGCATGCTATAGATTAAGCACAGTATACATAATAGGGGCGGGTGGGTATTTTGCGGGACCGATCTGAGTGCGCATATCAGGAAGTTGGCTGTTACTACCTGATTGATTTGATTTATTTACGAATGCTCTTTAACATCTCAGGTCATCAGCGTCCCATTCAATTCAGGGCGTGAAACGGCCGGCAAATTTTGCTCAGAAGTCTCTTTTTTCAGGCTTGAGGTTCTTTTTCGTGCCGTAAATGTATGACACGGGATCCACGGCTTTACTTCCCTTCCGATGGAAATCATACTAAAGATTTTTACACCCGAAAAAATCCATCGGTCCTGACCGGGTTTGAACCCGCGATCTCTTAGGAGGCAAGTATGGTTACCACTACACCACCAGGACCGACTCTGTTACTACCTGAATTCTCCTTCAAATGGCTGTGCATAAATAAAGGGATACCTAAACTGATTACAAGCCAAGAACATTTATTATTACAACTGCAATTATAAGTCATCGAAGCCTTAATAATTCTTGCACTCCGAAATGTTTTCTATTTACGATAACGTTCAGTTCACCGGGTTGAAGCGGTTGATGATTATGTTGGCATTACTCACTCCCGTGAATTTAAGTCTGCATATAATTTTGATTGCAAAGGTAACGACAATAGTAAAAATCTCATGCAGAATAGAATTCCTCTGAATTCTGAATCATGCGATTCTTTTTTCGTTGTTGTTGTTGTTGTTGTTATTATTATTATTATTATTATTATTATTATTATTTCAGGTTATTTTAGGCTATTCTTATATTATAAAATATTACGGAAAAATTAACAAATTGAGCTGGTATTTGTGCAGGAAATTTGCTCTTTGATAATGCTTACTTTATAAAGTATTTTTATGGAACACCAATACGACATTCTTCTCTTCTTCCCCTATTTCATTACCCAGTAATGGGCATTCTATGGCAAAGCTGCTGTAAAGCGCGGAAAATACTGTATTATGTGTTTCAGAGATTTTAATTTACATGAATTATGAAACTAAGCTACATTCGCCAGCTCAACCTAATTATTTTATACCACAAACGTTATAATTCAAAAAAGTTGTTTTATTTTCTCATCACTTAAGAACACTTTCTTCCTTTAAAAAATTCCTTTCCCATTTGATCATTTCATCTCATGTAACCAGTTCATCGCCTGTGATGCATCAGTAGTTAAAACGTACGTTAAATACTATTAAAAACCCTACTTAACGAAACACAAAGCAGGAATTTTGGAGGAAAGGAAATAATAGTAATGCTTATTATGCTTGATCGTCATTCAGAAAGCACAAATAAACAATTAAAACCGAAAATCCGATTAAACAAACAAGATTTACCTATGTTGATTAATTCAATGCTGTAATAATTACCTCTTATTTCAATATAAAATGCAGGAATTTCACACATGTTCTTAAAAAAAAAGGTGCATTTTCGTTACGGTTAAAGTTTAACTTAACGAATCCATAACTTTCATATTTTCATTTGATTGCTACATATAATTTATCTGCAGTGAGAGATAGAGCGTCTTCAAATGGATACATTAAGAACTACAGCCAACTCTGAGTCGGATTTTTGGAGTAAAAACATCAAAGGTGCCGATACAAGCTATTCCTACTATCTATACTGGGAATGAAACGCAGTAACAGGTTGTTATTCTTCCGATTTTTGTATTTCTCAATAGTATTATGCCACTATCTAAAGAATCACTGATTTCATCCATGGGAGAAATATATTCTTCAGCACCGACAGAGTTTTTGCATCACCTTCTGGTAATTCATCGATTTCATAAAAATGGTGGGAATTTTCACTTTTGGAACCATCATCATTCTCTGATTTTGACATAATATATTTTATACTGCCTTCTTCTGCCAATCACGTATTCGAAATGTTATTGTGAAACAAATGCAGTGCAGCTAACAACATTGACTTTATTTACTACTTCTGTTATCGCCAAAGGGTCTGCCAGAAATGCAGGAAGGCTTGCTCAGTAACTGTAGACAGTTCAAGTTGTTATGCTAGCGGTACTTCAAGTAGAAATTGATTGTACGGCTTTTTAGAAACACCTAATTCCTTTCAGTTGTGAATTTCATATAGAGTTATAAAAGCCATAGAACATTGAACATTGAATTACATTTTTAAAGACAGGTTATTCATAAAAATACACATGTATTCTTCTTGGTGATATTTGATCTGTAGAGAAGTTTGGCCCTTTACTTTTTGCAGTTCCCCATCAGTACCCCACTGGTGTGATTAGATAATTTCCTTTATTAGAATATATTACATATCTAGTTATTTATTTCCAAATAATAAATTCAATAAAACAGACCATAATCATATTCTGAGGGCTTGAAACCCTATAGAACTGGAGAAAAATGGAATAAACGATGGATGCTAAGCATATTTCTAACCCTCATATATAATGACTAAATATTATCGCAAAGGTCTCTGCAACATTGACAAAGAAATTGAATTCTGGACTAATGGGAAACGCATGTATCTCTCAATTATGCAGGATGGTTAATTTGTGCAGATTTGAAGACTTTCTAGGTTATGTCACAGGTTTTATTGAGTCTACAGAGAATCTGCATATGATAGGTCTCAAAAGAATTGCCCTAACCTCTAATAGCATGTTTCTGTTAAACAGCGGTAAATACTCATATAATAGTTACAGAAGTTAGTTGTTAAAATATATTGTCACATCCCCAAAATAGCAGCCGCCTATTTCCTCGTTTTTCCTACAGATAACTAAGCAAATGCAGTCCTAATCTCTACAACTGTTTTACATAACGGATTCTAACTACATTAGCATAAATCAAATATTGCATTGAAGTGATGTTTTTATAGCTAAAACTACAGCATTTTAATGATATTTACTTCATTATTTTACAATAATAATGTGTTATTGTCTGAGTACACTGATGCAAATAGCCTGGAGAGCTGAGTCGTCCATCTGCGTCGCTTTTCTACGCCAAATCAAGCACAATTTTGTCGTTGCGCATGCGCAGGGTTTATTTTCTTTTCACAAACATCCAGATATCAACTGTTGACTTCGACAATGTTTTATATGGACACGTTATTTCCCTTTTATTAGTGAATGATTTTCATTATGGAACTCCCATATTCCCAATCATTGCTATCGGAGGCTATTACGGAACGACATATTTACAAATTCTGCTTCTCATGGAAATGGTATTGAGGAGAACTGATATTGGATTAAAATTGATATAGGAAATCTCAGCGGAGAACTACAGTGTGATTTATATAGAACTAACACATTTCTTTCTTTATTTATTGGACTGGAAATTCACCCAATGTCCCGAGTTTAACGTCAAATTAAGCGGGAGGTTTGGGAGTTTTGATTCCCTGTAACGAGATGAGCGATGTTTATTTATTTTTTATATTGTTGCTTTTATATTTGGCAGCTGTTTTCGATATTTTGTTCCAGTCGCTGTGAAAATGCAGTACACGTAAAATCAACGGTTCTTCCTTGTGAACAGTACTGGATTACGAATTCAATCACATTAATTCATGACGCTAATTGAAAGTTTCTTTGACTACTGGTCAATCTCCAAGAGCCTGTGGTCTTGTCCTAATTTGACAACACCGGACTTCTTCCTATGGGGTTACTTAAACAAGTTTACGCCGCACGCCTCCAGACATTGGACGATCTGAAGCACAACATTACACAGGAGATTGTGGTATTGACATAACAGACCTCCAACGAGCGTTCAGCAACATGGAACGACGTGTTGAGTTATGCTTTATGCAGGAGGGAGAACCTTTTCAAAATTTTTTATAGACGTTAATAATCTCCCAAAGATACTTTACATTTGATGTACAATAAGCTGAGATTAGAATCATACGTTTAGAAATAAATAAAGAAATGCGTTAGTTCTATATAAATCACTCAGTAACATCACTGAAAAGAGCATTTCAAAATACTCTCATGCTAAGTGCTATAATAATATTTCGAAGACTTCAGCAAGTTACAAAGACTGAATTCTTAAAGAAAGGCATGGTATGATAGAATTAATACCCACAGCTAATTGTACAAGAACTACTTTTTGAATCATTATCTTAAGGGTGTACAACCAAACGTGGAAGGGTCGTATTCTTACGAATCATAGAACCAGACATTATCGTTCTGTTAACTATGGAAACGTTACCATCGTCAGCTCTACATTTTCTTCCTTTAATTTTGAAGTCATGATCATTTATTTCATAATTCGTGGAGTTTTCAACCCTCTTCTGAATGCCTGCATATGCCTTTTCCTTTCCTGTCGGATTATGAGTGGATCCCAGCCTAATTCTTTAACCTTTTCGGAACCCTCTTATGAACTTTGCCGCCCTCCTCTGAACTTTCTCAATAGCATCCACATGACTTAACCTGCAAGAATCATCGCATATTGCTCGGCCCTCGGTTAACGATCGCAGTAGTGATACAAAAACTGTTTAGCGCTTCCCGCTTTTAGTACTCTCATAACTAAGAGCAAAGCTCTCTAATTTTCTGCAAATATTCTAATTAGACTAAAATTGATATTAATTTTGTAACTGAAATGCAAATGAACAGTCTCTGCCACCATACATTTCAGAAAATCAGCAATCTCCATATCAAACTTTTAATATCTCGATTAGTTATTTCTTAATATAAATTTTAAAGAACAATATTTTGAATCGTCTGTAAGCTTTCCGAAAGTGGGCACTGCTGTCTTTGTCTTTTGACATCACATTATTAAAATAGTTTAATCGACTATATTTTAAGTACATAATGTGTAGATACATTTAATAATGGTCCGCAATGCTGAAATATATTGATTTATCTGTATTTCACTCATTCTTTACAGATACCCAAAGCAAATACCAACCAGTAAAGCACATACTTTTCATACACACATGCTATCTAACAGACATAATAAGAAATGTGGAACAGAAAATAATAAAACAGTAACACAGTCGCATAGATAGTGCAATATTTGGAACCTGTATTCATCTTCAAAGGGAAAATACATTGTATTGAAGTCTGCTTCTCTAATTATTATTATTTTAGCAACATTATTCTTCACAAAGTACTTCATTTATAATTTTTTGTGCATTCATTCCCTGGTGTTACTCTTTTGGCAAATTCCGAAAGAATGAAGCTATTGCAGTCGTATCCGCGAAAGACTTACTTTTAAGATAATTAACTTTTTTAGCGAACTCTGAAGGGGTGTGAGTTATTGTGTTTGTACCAATGAAAAGTTTTTTTTTACAAATCTATCCAAATATGCATTGATCGATCGTACGTACTAGGCATCGAAAAAGACAAAAAAAAAAAAAAATAATAAATTATAAAATGTTCATTTTTTATCTCTCTGGGCCTATCTCTCTCTCTCTCTCTCTCTCTCTCTATATATATATATATATATATATATATATATATATATTTGTGTGTGTGTGTGTGTGTGTTTAACGCTCTAGCGGTCGCAACGAAACTCAGCATCAATTAACATCAATTAACAAACGATTTGTTGAGTTCGTTAACCAGCATAATTAAACCATTGGGGGTTAACCTATAGCGAAAAAAAAAATCACTCTAGCGGCCGCAATTTTTACTTTATCTCAATGAAACTCTGTATAAATCTTTAAAATAAATTTATAAAAGTAGTTTTGGAAATTATGGCAATCGGACCACTCGGAGTGGGGTATACTACATGAAAAACCTTAAGGAGTTAATGCGAAATTTAAAAATCGCTCTAACGGCTGCAATGTTAACGTTTTCAAAGGAAACTCGGCGTATGTCTTTGAAACAAAGTAGGAAAAATAATTTGAAAAATTAGTGAAATTAGACTATTAGGAGGGAGAGTTTACCTAAAACCCAACATTTAAAAATCGCTCTAGTAGCATTAATATATGATTTTTCGCAACAATAGTCCGTGTCTGTCAATTAAATAAAATAAGAAAAAACCTTTCTGTAAATCAGGTCAATCGGGTCATTAAGAGCGGGAGATTATCTGAAACTGAAAATTTAAAAATCGCTCTGGCAGCACCAATAATTGTATTTTCACAACAAAATTGGGCTTATACCATTTAAATACAATAAAAAAAATAGTTTTTGAAAATTACCAGATCATTGGGAGTGGGGTATCACCTGAAAATTTTTTGGGAATTAAATCCAAATTTTAAAATTGCTCTAATAGCCGCAATTTAATTTTTTTAAAGGAAACTCGATATATGACATTGAAATAATATAAGCAAAATAGTTTGTGAAAATCAGTGAAATGACTAGCAGGAGGGGTTACCAAAGGTTAGCAGTAGGATTACTAAGAATTTAAAAATCGCTCTAGCAGCATGAATATTTGTTTCGCAACGAAATTCCACAGATGCCATTTAAAGGAAACAATAAAAAAAAAAAATCCTGAAAATCGGTGAAATCGAATTATTAGCAGGGGGGAGGGTTGCCTGTACCCCAAAATTTAAAAATCGCTCTAGTGGCATAAATATGTTTCTTCACAACGAAACTCTTATATGCAATTTAATAGATTAATAAAAATAGTTTCTAATTATCAGGAAAATCGGGCCATTAGGAGGGAGAGGGATTACCCAAAATTTAAAAAATCGCAACAATATTTGTTTCTTCCAACAAAATTTCGTATATACCGTTTAATTAAATAAGACAAATAGTTTCTGAAAATTAAAGAAATTGGACTATATGGAATAAAGGTATACTTGAAAACAGAAATTTAAAAAATACGCTTGCGTTTAAATTTCTCTATATTGTTTGACAATAAAATGAGCAATTTATTCAGAATATAAACTGTATTTATAACGTTGGGCATGTTTTATATTTAACACGTATTGTCGTGAAGAAGCAGCTGTGAAATATTAATCTAATATCAGTTTGAGAATTATATTTGTATGTAAGAGCGTTTATCGGTCCTGTTGGTCTAGTAGTAACCATACTTGCCTTCCAAACCCAAGATCGCGGGCTCAAACCCGGCCAGGATCAAAGAATTTTTTTCGGGCGTAAAAATCCTAAGTATGGCTTCCTTCGGAAGCGAAGTAAAGCTGTGAGTCCCATGTCGTACATTTACGGCACGAAAAAGAACCTCAAGCCTGAAAGAAGAGGCCTCTGAGAAAATTTGTCGACCGTTTCACGACCTGAATAGAGTGGAACGTTGATGACCTGAGATGTTAAAGGGCGTCCTTAACTAAAACCAAAATCAAAGCTCTGTAATAACCTTCAGAAATGGTTTTTACTGCAATAACATTTAAATTAAATTTCAAAGCCAAGAAAATGGACAAAAATTTCGATTGTTCTTTGTTGATTTATTTGTTTAGGACATCGAAATTGTTTTTAAATAGAAATGTGTCTTTTGTTTTATTGAAACATATGAACATTATTTTCTTAAATACAGAATGTAAATCGAAATTTTCTGTTATTTTTTTCTATTTAAGTGAATGTGAGTTATCAATGAGTAAGTTCATGAACATAGTTACTTTTAAAAATGTTTAACAATACCCACACAGTATAGCTTTGTCTATCAACAATGGCTATACATTTCATTTAATTAATAGTATACCATTAATTTTTTAGATTTAATCTCAATTATAATAATATTTTTTTTTAAAAAAAACTTGATTTCTCATTTTGTAATGCATATAGTTTGCAAGAATTCTAAGTTTATTCCCCAATTACTACACAGTAACACTATTATTTATTTCATTTTATTAATTAACAAGGTCTATTTTGGATTTTGTATTCGTTTTTATTTAAGTTATGCAACCGGTGATGCATTCGCTTAATTTACGCAGCTCCTGCTTGACAAACATTTCTTGTTTGTTAAGCTGCATTTTCTTTACCGTGGTTTCTCATTGATGGCTTTGCTGTATTCCTTTAATCCATTAATTTTTTTATTTATATCTATCATTATTTAATTTTTCTTTCGGTTATTTAACTTGGCCGAAATTTAAGTGACATGTAATTGTGTTCATTTTACTAATATATTATTCATATATACAGAATTTAACAAAAATGAATGTCAAAATCTCAGAAGCATATTCCTCTCGTGTATGTTATACGAAAATGAGTTCGGAAACTCTTTAATATCTTGTTAGAGCTCTTTTTCTACAACTCTGTTTGTATTGTGTGATATGGTACGTTATGAACTGTGTTTTAAAGCAAGTACTCAAAATGATCCCCGTCAACATGAAACTCAGCTGGTAACAGTACCAGTACGCGTGTTAAATGATATTGATACAATAAATTCTCGCGAAACACCTTTCAGACATTCATGTAGTCAACATTACTTTGTACTTGTTTAGTGCTGAACTAGAGTTGTTCTTCAAACGCCTCTTTCAGTTGTGCTGTCCTCGTTCTTCTAGGTCTTCCCCGGTCGTGAGTGGCAGGGTTGAGCATTCCCTGTTCCCTAAGACAACGATCAATGGCTTGGAAGTCCTATCTGCGTATCATCCTTCTGGAAGTCTTTCCCGTACTGAGCGGCAACTGTTATTACCTCTACTTTCCCGTATATCAAATGAGCATCTACCAATTCCGCATTTGAGTAACCTACATGACGTACACAAAATTTGACACTACGTGCGAATGCACTTGGTACTAGCAATGCAATGAAGAAGATCGCATGATAAAATAGTTGCAAAGCACTAAAACACAGACGAACTTTTAGAACTACGAGTTTAACATCACCCACCCCGCCCCACACTCATTTGACATTCTACTTACCCTTAAAGCCCGCAAATATTTGCAGCTCCATTCCCGAGCGACAGCGGAGAGAGCCGAACTCTTCAATGCCGAACGGCATTTAAAGGAGCGGGACTAGAGCCGCGACCAAAGTGAAAAGAGCATCTGCTTGTAACAGTGTAAATGTAGAAAATGTATTATTTTTTGTTAAACGTAACCTAACCTATCGTTGTACTCCTAACTTTCTGCCTGCAATATGTTATTCCTATTATAAAATAGTTTTTATTTTTTACCCCGCGTTGTCATATTGGAATCCGCAATTAATTTTTACACACACACACACACACACACACACACACACACACACACACACACACACACACACACACACACACACACACTAACCTTAGCTCTAACCTCGGCTAAATCCTAGAAACCGGTGGACCAAATGGTTTGTTGCGGCAAGCTATGGCCAAACGGCCTACACTCGCCTCCTTTTCGTAAGTATAAATTGATAGGGGATTGTGTGTCATTGTAATGGTGAGAAACCTCCTTTGACTGCAGCAGGAAAAAATCGCAAATAGCGGATTGTGTGCACGGTGCTATGTTAGCGAGTAAGTTATTGTAATGGTGTCAAATCTCCTTTAATTTCAGCAGACAAAAAGCTTCAGAACATTAGGATTCGAACGCTCTAACACCTGAACCAACACGCTAATGCGTTGAAAGACTAATTATTTACCTATATATGTGGAAGTGCATTACCTTCGGCTTTCTCCGCTGTCGTTCGGGATTGACTCGGAACTGGAGCGCCATATATATGCCCGCTTTAAGAACAAGTGACATTCTGAGCAGAGGTAAGCAAGAGTGTCTACTTGTAACCTTACTTGGATGCTACACTATAACTACGATGCTACTCCACACAAAAAACAATATAAATAGCTTGTGTATCATACAGCGCAAGTAGAGTTGTCGAAAAAAGATGTAACAAGTGACGGACCCATGTTCATATAGAACCTTTTCATCCTCTATATAAGACAAATATCGACTTAAATTTTTTGTTACATTATATATATATATAGGTGATACCAGATATCTGCTGAATGACAGTTCTAAAATGGAAAAACTGATTATTAAATAAGATTACAGAAACACTAACTTACCTCACATTAATACACCAGGTTCTGAACATGACAAGGAAACGTCTTAATTAAATACTTTTCTTACGTCCGCCAGGAGTCGAACCCCGGACCCTAAGCACAACAGGTAGATTTTCTATCGATGGCGCAACGAGGCTAAAAATACTTTTTTAAGTTCTTTTATTGGTAGGTACTCGTAATTAACATACCTAACCTTATTATTTTTCACGCTTTCCATTATCATTACGGCCACAATACAACACTTGTCTTTTGCCCTTGAAGAACACAAGCTTTTCACAGTATTTCCCTGTTTTGCGATTGTTTCTCAGTTTTAATTATTTATTTTATTTTACTTCTCCAATACTTATATTTTCAGCTACATTTCCCCTTTGCTTAGTTTTATATAGTCACAAATTCCAATTTCATTTATTTAAGAGATTTCAACTATAAAATCTAAACAAGGATGTTCTCAATTAGCCCATAACGTAAATATCAGTGATTCCATTCTGAGGAAATTTTCTTCCAATATATTGCATTATGCTCAGCTGAACCTACCTTCAGAGCCTGAATAAGTAATACAAATTGTGTTATATTTAAATGTGAGGCAATCATAGAATGGAAACATCACTTAAACAGAAACCGAATTATATGATCTAAATGGAATTAGAGCTCTAGTTAGAGAAATATGTGAAATACTGAAAGTGAAATTCATGACTATCCGATAATCGATTTTTCCCGATATGTTTCTATAACAGTTTAGTGGCTGTCCCGCCCTGTCGAGAACTGCAGCGCTGAAAGCGAGAACACCCTTCTAACACGCAGTGTCAACACATCCTGAAATACACAAAAGGAAAATGCGAAGAGAAACGAAAGCGAAATTTGAGGAAGACGCTCTGGGTAAACATGGACTGCATTCGGAATAAAGTTTTGAGATGAAGGCAGAGTTTACTTTAGGATCCTCTCCGAATAAATAATAAAATATATTCTTGCTGCTTTTGCTTCAGAAGGCTGCAAGAAGGAAACTTTGGCAAGCTTAACAATGTAGCTTTCATCCACCACAACGTTAAAACTGAGTAATGAACACACTCAAGGAATATATTCAAATAAAAGATCAGTGGTTTCTGGGTGGGATTCCTTATAAAACAACTAATTGTTATTTCCATCTATTCCTGATTGTGTTTCCCTGCTTATGAAATTAGGTAAGTGCATTGGCAAACAACCAAGTGCTCAGAAAAAGTAATTCTCCTATTGCCGAGTTATAGACTAGTTTGACTCGACGTGCGCCACTCATGCTCTATAGTCTTCGAATTTACTGTTCCCTAAAAATGTCTTTATGAACTTTTAAAGTATTTCCAGGCATTTTTCTTTTCCATCTAAAACTGAATTGTGTTGCCTAACTTCAATCAATTGCATATCTGGGAACCAACAAAAAGAATTATTTTATTTTAGTGTGAATAACTTTTAACACTCTGCCATTCCTGTTCATAAAGACTTTTTACTACCCTAACTTGTTATGCAAGGTAAATATTGCGTGACTCAACAAGATTTTTATGATGCAGTACTTTTTTTCCTGCTTCCATTTGTCTTACGTCCACATCTCGGGGACTAAAGCGTTATATCTGACTCGACTGTCCCATTCACATAAGCAATAGTATTTTGTAAGAATAGAGGTCGCTTTTACATCCCCCACTTACCTTACAGCTGAATATTTTTAGACAATGCTATTTAATAAGTAAAATAGGCATTCCTTGGTTTCGTAAGATTCCTTTAAATATATTTATTTACCTTGGCAAGAGTTGAGGCCATGCTGCCTTCTCTTCCACTCTGCCAGGCAAAAACTAGCAAAAATACGAGTACAATGTACATAGTTATATAACTTACATAAAAAACCAAATTAACAATGCACATGAATATTATATATTTAGAAAACTGATAAAGATAACATTACAATTCCATTTGTTCTTCAATAATTTTTCTCGAGTACAAGGGGACAGGAAGGAGAAAGAGGAGAAGAAGAAGAAAAGGAGGAAGAAGAATAAGAAGAAACCAGAGACTAACCGGTGTGATTCCTAGAGTTGAGATGACAATTTAATCTACGTTTAAATTGCTTTATTGTCCGACAATCTCTGACTTCTGGAGGAAGGGAGTTCCACATTATGGGAACTGACACACTGGACTAAGTTGAATAAAAAAAAAAAAAAAAAGTTCGGTGACGAGGGATAGACAGCAAGGTCACATTCCGGGTTCAAGGTAGGAACAGGCATATGAAGCGAGAAGCGATACATTGGGGGTGAAGGTACAGAGAATTCTGAACAGGACTATAAGGGAATGCAGAGTCCTACGTTCTTTTAGAGGTAGCCATGACAGTTAATTGCATAGGAGTGTCTCATGATCAAATTTACGTGTATTGAAAATGAAACGAGCAATGAACGCATTATAATCTTTCGATCTGTCCAGTTTTCAGATTAGAGTACAATACAATCAAAATAAGACATAGCAAGCAATTGAATGAGACATACTCTTTAAGAGACTGAAAAGTAGATTTTTTTCTTGCATGTCTTAATGTGTGAACCAAAGAAAATATTTATTGCATGTGTAGGTTACCTGGTTGTGCCACTCTAGATCGGAGTCTACATAAATACCTAGACACCTAGATTTCTTGCCGTGCTGGTATAATTAATTACATTGTTGTTTATCATGATGGGCGGCACATAGTTTGAGTTTATTTTACGTAGTACGCATGTCCCACGATAATTTAAGTCAGTCTTAGTGCAAATTTTTGTGTTCAAAGGGAGATGGTGGTTAGATCTTCATTTACCGCAGCAGACAGAACGAGGGGCGATGTGAAAGTAGAGAGTAAGTGGTCAGCGTATGGGTGGTAATTGAGGTGTTATATCTCTTTAGCGATATTTTCTGATGTACAGCATAAAAAGTAGTGGGCCAAGTATTGAACCCTTGGAAACCTCTGCCTTAATGAGATGCCAGGAGGAAAAACAACCATCAGCTAATGTAGATTTTTTTTTGATTCGTTTTATTTACGGGCGCTCTTTAACATCTCAGATCATCAGCATCCCATTCAATTCCAGGCGTGAAACGGCCGACAAATTTTGCTCAGAGGCCTCTTCTTTCAGGCTCGAGGTTCTTTTTCGTGCCGTAAATGTACGACACGGGACCCAGGCTTTACTTCCCTTCCGAAGGAAGCCATACTTAGGATTTTTACGCCCGAAAAAATCCATCGATCCTGGCCAGGTTTGAACCCGCGACCTTCGGTTTAGAAGGCAAATATGGTTACCACTACACCACCAGGACCGACAGCTAATGTAGAGAATGGGTAATTGAATTTGAAAGGAATTTGTTACCATCATGTAGTGAAACAGCTTGCAAGCTTGATTTAGACGAATCTGTAGAGATGCGCTATCCATCAGTATTGTGGATTAATCCAAGCGTTTGTATTAAAGACAAATGTAGGTAACATTTTTTAAAAAAAATACATTTTAACCCAAAAATTAGTATATACTTTCAAGGTTATAGAGGTTTTCGTACTTGATATATGATTCTAACAATTTTTAAAAAATTCAATAGTAACGAGCGTAGCGATACCACGCACCTTTTTAATAATTTTATACATTAAAATATTTTAAGGTTTATTTTACTGAAAACCACTAGACATATGTTACTTTATTTAGCATATAATATTAAAACTGGGGAAACAGACTTTTGATATTCAACAAATTGTTAAAGAAAAATATTTTGTTTTAATTTTATATTTTAAATAGTCATACAATATTCAATAACTTGACCCTAAAGCTATACTAAAGCAGTACAGTGCAGAAGTATGCTTTATATACTGCCAAATGTCTTTGCTTCACCTAAAATGCAGTTGGTCAAATAGCAGAAAACTTTAGTTAAAAGTTTTACCTCCATTTCCATTGGAGTTGGGGTTTCTAATGTTGGCCCTACCCATAGTACTTAACTTCTTCTACTCTTTCCATCTCCTTCCTCTTGAGCTACCTTTTTAAACGATGCCTGTTCGAGTTTTATGGCCAGCATCAGTACTGACGCAAGCGAATTTCTGTTCTGTTCATGATGGGTTAATGTACGTCTACCTTTGCCCTAATCCATGAATTACAAAATGAAAATGTAAAGGAAGGCATTTATTTCTACACTGTCAAAGTAGCCTAACTAGGGATTATGAAACACAGTCACTCTGTTAAAACTAAGAAAAGTGTTTTAAGGCATTGAAATTAGCATTTAATAAAGTGTTTTAAGGCATTGAAATCAGCATTTAATAAAGCGAAAATGCATATGCGAACATTGCAATAATATCTAATATTTGCTTTATTTTTAGAGACTGTATAACATTAGCTTACAGTTAAACATGATTAGTTTCCTGTATCAATGGTAGCAAATACTATTTCACGTTGTTATGTCGTTGATAATATTTATACACTTTCTTGTCGCTTTACGGTAATTACAAATTCTAACAGGAAAACAAAAAGCATACATTTATATGTTTTCTGTAAAATCTAAGCCATATTGAATTTAATAAATTTTCTGCATCAGTAAAGACGAGAACGCTATATTAATACTTTATTTGTATTCCTATTGCAAAGGTTTTTTCTTCAACCAAGTCGCTTCTATCTAAACCTTGAGCAAATGTCTCTACTGATAGAAAATCAACCCGCATGCGCAGGCACCAAGGGGTTGTTGTTATGACGACCCCTGCGTTGTGCTAATGGCTTCCTCGACGCTGAGATCTCCACTAGCAAATTATTCCCCCACTAGCCCCCTTCTTTTTCCACAAAGTTCCAGCGCACTCCGAAAGAAGTTAATCGCGGTGAATGCGGTTTCAAACAGGTAGAAATTTATATCCACCAGAACCTCCCGTGCCTTTATTTTTATTTTTCCCTTCCCTTTAGCCGACTAGCGGTTTGTTGTACCGCCCCATTACTTTACCAAGTTCAGTGAGAGCCAGCCGTTTATGGTAGCTTCGTTAAAACATCCCAGTGCCTTAATAAGAGAGCAGGCTGTGTTCGGAAGGGCACTAATAACCGGTGTAAATCTGACGCGTTCCGCATTATTAAAACTAGAAAGGCGATAGCAGAAGCAACAAAATATGACAGAATACTAGTGTGAGATTTAAACCAGGTCTTAATAAAATTTGATCCTGTTTTCTTTGATCTAGTATTTATTATGAATATAATCTCTGACACAAAGTAATTAAATTCAAATTTGCAATAATATCTTAATTTTCTAACGAACAATTTTGTTACAAAAGAGGGCATTATGCTAATATCTGTTAGAGTTAATGAGAAAAGAAGAGATCTGAACTTATGTATTATACGAGGTATTCAAACTTTAAGAACCCCGATTTTACTTTTTTCACAAACTATTTGCATAAAAAATTTGAAACGTTTGTCACGTCTCAATGCATCTCCCTGCAGACTTTCACATTTTTACAACGTCGACGCCATGATTCCATGGCCGCTGCAGAACGGTTCATTAGGAGTCTGTTTTGACCACTGGAAAATCATAGCTGCAATAGTGACCCGCCTGGAGAATGTGCGATAACAGAGAGCGTCTAGAGGAGCTAGATCAGGTGAGTAGGGAACATGAAAAACCGCTTCATGGTTGTTTTCAGGAAGAAACTCCTGCGTCATGTTCCCACTCACCTGGGGGACCCTTTGTCATTTTCAGGCCTTTTTGAACACAGATCCTACGGAAATGTCAACTTTGGAGACGATATCTTCCACATTAATCGGCAATCTTCGAAAAAAAACTTTTTTCCACTCACTCAACCATGATGTCTGACCGGCTGATGCAAGTCAGAGGTTGTTTCGGTTCGTTATCATTTAATGTTTGGCCTTCTTTGAACTGTCGCATCCACGAACACACATTTTTCACATTCTGATACAATCGTCATATATATCACTCAACTGGCGATAGGTTCACAGCAAGCAATTAGGGAAAACGAAAGATTAAGTATCAAAAACACTCCTCACTCTAGCTGCAGTCACTGGGAACTGTGCTGTCATTTCCATCACGCATTCAAGAAGCGTGCCGGCAAAACTGCATGTTTGTGCCAGCTTCCAATTCTGAGAAAAAATACGGAAACTTAGAACTTAACGCACCTAAAGAAATAAAAATAAATAAAATACCTAAACATAAATTAAAATATCCATTTAATTCCAAATAATTGGTTAATATAAGTAAAATCCTCTCATTTCTCTTACAATTATATGGCATTCCGCCTAGTAAATTTTACAGATTTAGTAAACAACTTTCAGGTACATGTTCTATTGCATTCTTTTTTTCTGCTCTAATTGAGGAGGTGGGGGGTTAGAGCAGCTAAATCGCTGCGACCTTCAGAGTTCAATTGTGCCAACCTCAATATGAAATTTGGAGGGCTGAGGAGAATACGTCGTTTTTTCAATTCTGCTCACGGCTGGTCGTTTGTGCCTACGCCCCCAATGGGGACACCTGGGAGAAGTAGATGCATTGAGGGAGACTCCGAGTGGCCAGGATCTCGGGCAGTGACTGCACGGAAGTAGACAGGACCATTAACATGTTTCAAGATAGAACAAGGACCCCAACGAAAGGACTCCTCCCCCAGGAGTTCTAGCCCCTTGGAAGGCAGAAACCTTTCCAAAGCGCAAGTCTACCTCGTCCTTCCCTTGCGCCCTGTAACAGATTCAACAGAATGAAATGATATAAATAGAAGAGAGGACAATTCATGGAAAGTAAATATCCATCTCACAAAACACTCAAGGTCAAGATGGCCAGCCACAAGGGATTTGAGCCCGCGACCATCACCCCATTTGGTTACTACATACAGAAAGAAACAAGCGAAAACAACCTGCTCCAGAGTGCATGTAAATAAAACAGACTCCAGGGTGCACAATTTAAGAGATTTAAGTGTCTATTGTGCTACTGAAGTAAAGGTAACATTATATAATTTTTCCTAGGATGATGAATTGGCTATGATCGAGTCAAGGAATATTCTCCCAGATCACCGCATTATAAGCGCTCGAGTTTACATTTTGGAATCACGTGAAGCTTTGTGATCTATCAAGAACCGCAGCTAATATAATGCATGTAAATTAATAGTGGTAATCAGTGAGGTATGGGAATAATTCTCAGAATGCAGAACAGCTGAAAATTTAAGCATCTTTTGTAATTACCACTTTGGTTTCTACAGAATATTTTAAGTGTAACATTTTAATTAAAATGAATGCTAAACATTCATTTGTTGTATTATTTATTGCATATTCTTGCACAGGAAAGAGTTGTGCGACACAGTTTCACATCAGCAGGTAAAGTTGATATGTCTCTCCCGATGGCTGACAACCTGGTTGACGAGGGTATGACATAGAATATGAGACGGTGTCCAACCGTTTCCAGACTGGTATTGTAATCTGGAAACAGTTATAGTAGCGCGATATGACCGTAAATGCTAGTACTAGCATATCTTCAAGGTCTGCACGAAATTTCTCCAAGCTGAATAGGCATGTTAATAAATCTTTTATTCGAGCGCACAGCAATTTCTTGGGATATTTGGGAAATAATATGCGAGTGTGCATAAATTTAATGCAAATCTTAAAAAAAAAAAAAAAAAAAAAAATTGCGGTGGAGACTCTGACAATGATAAACGAACATTCGAGCCCCTTAGAGGTGTTTGAATGGCGTGCTGGTTTAAGACCGGTCGGATATATGCAGGCCTATCATGTCAAAAATGCTCCTAAAGATCGACTTGAACTATTCGTGACCTCGCTGATGAATTGAAATTTGGGTGTAGGACATGCATGCCAACAGATTCTCACTGATGAATAGGTTATGTTATGTGTCCAAGATTTTACAGTTGATTAGTGGCCATAATGTGTTGATATCTATTGCAAACTTCTCGTTCAGAGTTATCGCTGGAGAGAAACATTAAGAAAAAGCAATAAATCCTCATAATGGAAAGATCCGTGCTAATAATTTTCTTTGAAAAATGGGTTAATTTGGCAGCTGAGGCAACTGCATGAAGACATTGCCTAGAACTTTGGCGACAAAAGGACTTCCTGTTGCTTTACGAAAACGAATAGTCTCACACTTTTTGTTTCAGTCTATTTTTAATAATATCAAAGATGCTTTGGACTTTTACACGAGTTTTCCAGGTCTTTTCCTGCTTTTCTTTTTTACAAGGAAAGGTGTAAAAACCTAATATTTTCATGTAAATCACAAAACATTAGATGTAATGATCAACTCATAGCTCTGTTAGGGTCCATTTCCAATATGCACAGCAATTTCTTGGGATATTTGATATTTGGGAAATAATATGCGAGTGTGCATAAATTTAATGCAAATCTTAAAAAAAAAAAAAAAAAAAAAATTGCGGTGGAGACTCTGACAATGGTAAACGAACATTCGAGCCCCTTAGAGGTGTTTGAATGGCGTGGTGGTTTAAGACCGGTCGGTTAGATGCAGGCCTATCATGTCAAAAATGCTCCTAAAGATCGACTTGAACTATTCGTGACCTCGCTGATGAATTGAAATTTGGGTGTAGGACATGCATGCCAACAGATTCTCACTGATGAATAGGTTACGTTATGTGTCCAAGATTTTACAGTTGATTAGTGGCCATATATATATACTTTCTGTTCGTTTTTCAGTGCACTTATATACAATATCTCAGTATATCGAAAAGCGGGGCACAGTTAAACTTGGTCTATTTGAAGACCTAAATATTTCATGTTTAAAACATGGTAATCCATGGTCAACATATAACCTCGTTAGAGTTTATTTCCATTAATTAACGCAATAATGTCACAGTTTGTTGACTAGGGGAAAAAAATGAAACTTAGTTCATCCAAAGGAACACAGGTTTATGTTTACATGCAAATTTGTAGGCACCATTATGGAAAGAGTTTAAAATTCTTGAGTTTGAAATATGATGGAATACAGTAATTTTCAAATACAAAAATGGTAACCTGTGACCTAGTCACAGAAAGCGTGTAACTGGACACTGAAAAACATACAAAATGGTTATGTTACTAGGTTGTGAATTCCAATAAGATAGTGTTGATTACAGTACCTCGTGTTATGTCATTCGATATGCCGTATTTAGGTTTCTCACCTTGGCCATTCCTTGTTAATGTAGGAGATTTGCACGCAGTACAGAGCCACGTTAACTTGCAATTTCTTTGTTTTATAGTAAGATGAAAATGCTGTCATCTGTTACATCCGTCAAATTCGAGGGTGTTTCACTTGTCACAGCTTCCAATTGTTTTTATCGCTCTTTTGGGGACCGGTATCTTGGAATGCTTCGGATATTGTGATCTCCTTGCCGATTATCGAACGGTAACGGTTTTCGATATAGCGTCAGCATCAGTAGTTCTTGTGAGCATTTGAACTCTCAAGATTGTAGCAATGTGTTCATTAATATTTATATAGCTAACTTCAAAAACCTGACATTATTTCACCCTATATAAGTGCCTACGCTAAAAGTTTCCTAGTTACATATCTACTTCAAGAGCACTAGTACTTCATAAACAGTTAAGATTCAGAGAAAGCATTTAGATTAAAAAGCAAACTTTAACTAGAGGTATAGAATTCAGGTCTTAAACATTCAAAGAGTATCTGGAAGTTTGTACAATCTTGTATTTTCTTCTCTTTTGTCTGAACTAAAATGTGAATTTCTTTACCACGTGCAAAACCTTCTCTAACCACCATGAGTGAATTCTCCTTCTATTAAGCATTGCATTTTGTTTTTAATTTAGGAGGTAGTCACTCTTTTCTATCATTTACCTGCTGTTTAATAATTTACACTGTATTTTTTCAGTCGCAGTTATTGGATTGACAACAGTGTTCTTGTGTACAGCTGTAAATTTTGACACTATATTTTTGTGGCTAAAAACTTCAAAATTTCTCAGGTCCCCTAGTGCCTATTGTAACGAAAAATTATATATCGTCTATCGCTATTAGAGACGCTTCTATTTAAAATGTTTCATTTTTATCCCGGTAGATAGAAAAAATGAAAAAATAAAAACAGATTTAAAGATACAATACAATACAAAGAAGTCAATGATATCATCGAATCTAGTAATATAACATTTCTTAGTCTTATAATTGATCATAATATGAACTGGAAAGTATATATTAATTGCATCTTACTCAAAATAAGCTCGGCGAATTCTGAAATGAAATCTTTATTCATTTTACAAATAAGAGTATCCTAAATCAGTATATTACGCTTACTTTCGTTCCTTAATGAGTTATGAAAAAACTTTCATTCCTTTATGAGTTATGAAAAAACTCATTATGAGTTCTGCAAAAATTAAGTAAATGCTAAAATCTCGTATACAAAAAGAGTAATATGAATAATGGCAAGAGTAAAATGATCAACTCATTGCAAATCACTATTCAGAACACATGAAATTTTACCATTAGCTTATAAATAAATTCAAACTGTACTTTTATTTAATAAACAACTCAGAAATGCTAATAAACATTCAGATATACAAAGTAAAAAAATAGATACAGACAGGGCTTACAAACTAAGGAACAAGTTGCAGACTCTCCAACAAGGTGTATTACAATGGTATAGTAAGATTAGCATAAAAAATACCTTATCATTCACACTTTCTTTACAGAAGAGGATTTCAAGCTAATAAAAAATAAGGTACTAAATTTCCTCCATTTAATTAATTCAGTTTTGTAAATATACTTAAATTTAAATGCTTCACGTTACTATTTGATAAATGTTCTGGATGTAAATATTTTAAGTTACCATTAATATACCTTTTTATTTTTTTTTTATCTAAAATGGCATGTTAATGTAAATTATGTAAAAATTGCCAATCCTGACAAACTCCACACCAGAGTTAAAATTTTGTAAATATGAAGAGTGTGACATTTACATCAAATGTAAAAACTGTATGTAATTTCTGGCGAAATTTGAATTTTAGATTGGACTAACCCTTTTATAGTTGACTAAACCATTATAGGATAAACATATTGAAATGGTATGATATGAAATTTCTACGTATGTCAGAATAACTGACCCTGTCATGTATACCATATTTTCAAAGAGAGTGGTTCGATGTATGGAAATATCTAAAAATGCTGACTGTAGTGGGCATTTATTGGATATACCTTGCAAGTTAATTAATGTCACTTTATTATTTTTTTATTTCATTGGTTGTAGTTCTTAATTACAATATGCTATAAGTTGAAAATAACACACATTACAAATAAACTTTTAAAATTTATGTAAAATTAATTAAGTTCATTAAATATTATTGTTTAAAATAAATTGGGCAGTTTTAAAAATTATTTCGGCCCTGAGCGAGACAGTTCTTCCTAGTGGTGGGGGTAACTTTTCAGCAGCATAAATGTAACAAATAATTACAAGCGGTACAGTTGTGCAATAAACCATCCCTACACTGCGTTCAGTACGGAAATAAGAGAGACACTAACCTAATCCTCTTATAAACTCATAAACAGAAAAAGAACTCCACCAGAAACTACTGCGCATCTTTTGCTCATTTGCCAGGACTGAAAAACGTCCTCTCAGACAAGCGGCTGACTATGGCACTTGCTACCTTGAAAATACATTTTATTGTTGCTTTTAACCAAGAAAAGTAATCTTAAGTAATTTAATCATAAATAAGGAAATTATTAAGTATCTAAAAATGCCATTTTTCATTAATTATGGATGATATTAATCTCTGTTTTCACTTTTAATAAATGCCTATTTTAATTATATTACTGTCTGTTTTGAGCATGTTAAATGTCTATTTTAACCAAAATAAATGCCTGAATTCCCAGGTTCTGGTTATAGGGTATAAGAAAAGTAATTGTGTTTCGTTTCAGGATATTTTGCTTAGTTTATTGTTTCATTACATAGCTAGTAAATTATCTTAAACGACTTATTCAATACACTTTATTCAGGTATCTAAAGGTGGAGAAAATGATGTTATATGTTACTGGTTTATGCAAGGAATGCTCTGGAAGTATAAAATGTATGGATATATAAAACAAACTGCACAAAAACTTGAGCCAAAAAACAAAGAAATAAAAAATAATTAAAAAGTATTCTAATAGTTTTTATATAAAGCATTTAATGTTTTCTATTAATATGTATACTTTCAATATTTTCGTTGAATATTGCATTCTTATTTTTGCACATTTTTAATATCTGGTTATTGTTTTACGTTATTTGTCTTATTGTGGTTTTAATTAATACTTTATAATAAATAACTAAAATTTATATAATAACGGTTTATAAGGTACTAAATATATTAAAATCATGTTTAACAATTTTTCACAAAAATTATCAGCTATTCTAATTGGCATATAAATTAAACTTATTTGCCTTTGTTGCTCAGTATGTTAGCAGCAGCACCTCGACAGTTGGGCAGCTGCTTTACACACGTAAAATGGAGTAGTAGATTTTAAAATTTTAAACATAGAATGCTCATTACGCCCACTTCTCTATTATGTCTAACTCAAATATCATAAGAAAGCTTATTCGAGATGTGTACAACCCTCAGCATCAGCTAAGCCCTCTTATGTGTTTGTGTGTATGTCTGCGAACGGTTTACTCTCCCACCCCAACTGTAGCTCCTGGCCGGGGGGATCAAACTTGCAACATCCTACATGATCTTGCACTAGCATGTAAACACTTGACCGCTGCCCTGTATTGCTTGCACTGCACTACACCGGGGCTGCTCATAACCTCGTTCTGACTTACATAAGGCGCGTTCGTTCGCCTGTATGCATTCTACCGTTTCTGTTTAGTTCCACCTCTTACTTTACAAATATGTTTAGCTAAGTAATACATAACCTCTGGGTGATAGGCTGATAATGTGTAATAGTAATGGCATGTTGCTTGTTGTTCACAAAAAAGAAAATAAAAAATGCTTACACATGTGCCATAGATATCGGATTAACATTAACACTGTACTTGTAGGTAACTTCAGCAGCCGTATTGCGACGCGATCATAGAATATAGGAGAAAAGTATAACCCCCCCCCACTTAAAATTTCATCAGAGTCCATGAATTATATTTATACAGTTTATGCTCTGTGCTGTTCTTGTGCGCATTCCTTTTCTATCCTTTCCTTCTCCTCTTTCCTTACGGAACCACGTTGGCATGGTGTGACAAGCAGGTTAGTTGGCCATTAACTCAAGCAAATCATATGTTCATGAAATCAGGGATCCTGTCTATATTGGGTGGCCTTTTCACTTCGCCTCTCTTCCTTAAACATCGAACAAGGGGACCCCGGGTTGGGTGGCATGCATCACTTTAGGGTCTTGAATTCTGTGTGTTTGGCCCGGAGCCTTCTTCAAGACCTACACTCAGCTATCCAAATGGAACGAACCTTTAAAGTATTTTGTTGTGAATTTTTTATTATCGTACTTGCACCTTAATATTTGTTTGCCAATAATTTGATTAATCATTATATGGGAAATTTTGACGATTTATAAAGTAAAATAAAACGTTTAAAGTTTTAAATTTAATATTTTAATGTTTTATAGTGATTCCAATGATATATGGAAAGCATACAACATACAAACCAATTGCACTTTAACGATCTTTATTGCTTTACCATATTTTGTTGTTATTAAAAATTAAAATGCATTTTAAATAATATATAGGTGTTTCGAAAATACTTCTAAAAACTCTGGTGGCGGGTTCCTCACACCAAAACAAGAAGAAAAAAAGTCCATGTAAACATATGTCCGGAAATCCTTAGTTTTGGAGATATTAATGAAAGTTTACCAAAACAAGAAAACAAAAGTTCATATATGTCCAAAAATACTTAATTTTTGAGATATTAATAAAAGTTAACTTCAACGCGTAATCAAGGTGTAATCTAACAACTTAAGTTCATAACAGAAAATAAAATTAGTTTTGTAATGTAATCGAAGGGTTTTATCGATTCACTTGGCGCATCAGTATTGCATACTTATATAACAAAATATTATTTGTAAAATGCAGTAATAGCACTGTTGAAGGTTAGCCATTTATGTGATTTGGTAATAGACCTATTAAAGATGTGATAGAAATAGTTATTTTAACTCTGCCGTAAACTTTCATTAATAACTCAAAAACTAAGCATTTCCGTAGATATGTTTATATGGATTTTTTTTATTCTTTTGGTAAACTTTCATTAATAACTCAAAAACTAAGAATTTCCAGACATATATTAATATGGACTTTTTTCTTGTTTTAGTGTGAGGAACCCGTCACCAAAGTTATAAAAGTATTTTCGAAACACTCTGTATACTCCAGCATACTCCTAGAGTTAAAACTTATCTGATATCAACAGGGGTGTTGAATTTAGGCTTTTACATAATTTATATTCAGAAATGGTACACCCATTAGTACTTGTATAAAATAGAAAAATATAAATATTTGTACAGGCACAGGAAAATTGAGAGGTGTGAAAACAAACTTTGCCATAATTTGGTTAAACTGAATTCAAAGGATGATAATCTAAATGTATTCATAAAATATATCGATATTTAAACATTAAAAACCCTTAAATATTACACCGCATTTTCTGTACTTTAAACAGAAGAAACATTTATCAATAGCAATGTCGCACATGGACAGTTTTTTCACCTGAACTTTTACGGTTATTTGATTTTTAATATTATAAATGAAACGTCACCGTAAAATCAGTCCAGCTATATAAGCTTCACATATTGCTCCCTGTTTTGCGACTTTTAATTCTTAAAATGGAAAAAGTGTTTTCTGTGTGTCTCTTTGGAATAGAAGAGAGCTGTTTAATAAATAGTGATCATAATATTTTTATATGTACAATTTCTCGTACTAAAACAATATTTTATTACCTTAATGCGTAATGCACAGTATAGTTTCATTGTTGTCGCTTTCGGTTCCCGCCTGTGAGAGGTGTGCAAGTTGAGACGTGTGTAGTTTCCACCTGCAGCAAAATGAACGTGAAACGCGACAAACAATGTGCTTTTCTGAAATTCTACTTTTTTCTCAACAAATCTTCAGCTGAGGCCTGTGCAATGCTACGGGAGGCCCACGCAGAGATTCTGTAGCAAGCTCAAAGATGATTTTAAATGTTTAAAGACATTTCATAGTAAGGTAGGAACGACGCTCCAGTTTGTGCTCTAACGGGAGAAAACATTAACACCGCTGCTGTTATTGGAGAGAGGATCGTGGAATAACAATAGAAACACTTTAAGAAATTCTAAATATTTCACTGGGTGCTACCCACACATTTGTAACTGAAAAGGTGCACATGAGAGGTGTTTGTGCACGGTGGGTTCCAAGACTGCTAATTCGCGTGAAGGTTTGCATACAATTGAAGATGATGTTGCAGAAATGTTCGGAGTTTCTTTGCGAGGTAATCGTGCTGAAGAAGCTTGGCTACATCATGTCGATCCTGAGAACATACAGCAAAGCTCTGTGTAGTCACCAGCACTAATAAATAAATTAAAAAAAAAAAAACAAAAAACAAAAACAAAAGTAGTAGCTTCTGATGCAAATGTTAAGGTCATTTCATTTTTCGATATTTAAGAATATTTTATCGTCATGTCGTACCTACAAACTCAACTGTAACTGGGCAATATTACTATCCTAATAACTCCGCAAGGTCACATTTCCGTTCAACAATCTGGATGCAGCATCACGATAACGTATGGTCATACATCGCAAATTATGTTGCTAAATATCACGTAAAAATAAAAATAGCGTGTTTTCCACCCTTCCCTATAGTTCATATTTAGCCCCGTGTAACTTTTTCCATTTCAAAAATTTTATACAAACATGGAATATTTATAACTTTTAATATATGTCAATTTACGCAATTGACAAATTATACATTTCCCGCCGTCCGAGTAATACATGTGTAGAACGCCGTAGTTTTCAATCAGCCGAAAAACAATTATTTTATATCTTCTTATATCATGCTTTTTTTCCTTTCAATGTTATTACTAGTTTTATAACCCGAAAAAAATCTTTTAGATGCAAATATTTGTATATTTTACTTTAAGAGTTTCAAAATAGATCCCAGTAGCTTATGCAATTCTCAAAATAATTGCTACCGTATATTGGTTTTAGAAAACATATTTTCCTTATTGACTTCCTCGGTTCATTCTAATTGTTTAATTACAATTACTAGGAAACAAGTTTTACAACCTTAAAATATTACATTTATAGTATAAAAACAAGTAACTTTCACAGTAATAAAAATAATAATATTTTCAATTTTTCGCACGCTTTTTGTAGTAGGTAGCAAATTGTTGTACAAACTCCCTCAATCCAAAATTAAGATCATATTTCAAAAAATTGTTTTTTATTTCCATTAACAGATTAATAAGTAAGCTAACGGATCTACAGACTATATATAAGTTGTCAACAATTAATGCAGGTAGTTGGATGCAAGATATATAAATTAGATAATTTTATTTTTTCATGACCTTACGCGATACAGTCAGATTTGTCAGAAGAAATAAAAAACACTAACTTTAAATTGCCTAAAACGACAATATTTAAATACATAAAAATAATGAATGATATTAAAAGATGCTTTAAATCTTCAATCTATTCATAAACATATTAAAAGTAAAAATATCATCAACGACAAAGGTGATCAAGATGCCTAAGATACAGATTCGTGAAAAGTAGACCTACGGTTCTCACAAGTACTGTTCTCTCTTATTCAAGTTGTTTTTCCACGTGTTCCTCAGTAATTACTGGTAAATGCCGGCGAGGAACCTATCCTACATCTTATGTTGGGCCACTTCTTTCTGAAGATGTCTTCCAATTTCTGATGCAATTTATTTGCTGCATGATAACGCAAAACTTAACGACGAGGTATAAATGACCTACAAAATTTTCTCCGAACGTTCTTGACCATGCTCTGTACAGTGCAGGATTTGCAAATATTCATTTTTCTCACGAAGAAGAGACAACACCACACATAGATATCAAAATCTATGATATACGATTGAAAGTGTACGGAATGTACTTTTGATTGAAGCCCCAAGACGGTGTATGTGAGCAGAACTGCGTGTCTCAGCACGCCCGAAGTTCAGTTGGGGAGCGACAGTGGTCAGGAATGGAGACCAGGAAGAGTGAACAACTTGCGTATGTGATATTGGCATTTCTCCGCGACAGGAATGTACGAGAATGCCACTGGATGACACACGAGTACGCCTTGACTGTCATACCCAGAATGACAATGACTTTTGTTGGTGAAGGAGTTAGGCGAAACGTGTGTTTGCGTGGTGACCTAGGGGGACGCCGTTTACTGGGCTTTCGCTTGAGTTCTGGCTCATGCGTCCTTGCCCACGTTTCATCAATTGAATGATGCGATTCAACATGACATCCCCTCCGCAAAATTGATGTGACATGTTTCATAGTGAGTCCACTTTTGTGCTTCATTCAATTGATGTGGCATCCACTTTGCACACATTTTCCGCATGCTCACGTTTTTGCGAAATTCTTCTAATTCTACAAATGTCCAGCGCCTATCATCACGTAAGCATTGCCCGTACATCCTTATCCGCGGACACAGGACGCAGCAGATCGGCAGTCGACATTCTACCCAGCTTGAAGGCATCTGTCCACTTTGCAAGTGTTCGACAGGGCAGGGCACGCGCTCACAGTGCTTTCGTAGCTCTGCGTGGCATTCCTGCCACGGGGAAATGCTATTTTTTACATATTTACGTTGTTCACTCTTTGTGACATCCATTCCTGATCGCAATCGCTCATCAACTGAACTTCGGGGCGTGCTGAGACACGCAGCTCTGCTCACATACACCATCTGGTGATTCCATTCCAAAGCAAATTCCGTATATTTTCAATCGTATATTTTAGATTGTTTGCGAGAAAATAAATAGCTGCCAGGACTTATTCCTCGTATCATGCCTTTTAGACTGCTGATGAAGTATTTAGAAGTTTTATCTTGCGATGAACACTCAACTGTGTTCTTCTAAGGCGGGACAGAGATGCTGTTAAACACTGCGACATTTGGAGGACAATTATGAGGAATGAAATGTGGAGCTGTACAGTGTCTTAATATTTTGGCATGGCCATTCCTTCGCATCGCATTGCCGAACAAATGAGGGGCAAGTGTACCATCTCTCCTGCGACCTTGAGTCTAGAGAAAATTCCATCTTTTGACTTGAGCATATGTACTTGTTGATTTGATTTATTTATGGACGTTCTTAAACATCTCAGGTCATCAGCGTCCCATTTTATTCAGGGCGTGAAACGGCGGACAAATTTTGCTCAGAGGCCTCTTCTTTCAGGCTTGAGTTCTTTTTCGTGCCGTAAATGTACGATACGGGATCCACGGCTTTACTTCCCTTCCGAAGGAAGCCATACTTAGGCTTTTTACGCCCCATAACACACAATCTTGGTTCTACGAGGCAAGTATGGTTACCACTAGACCACCAGGACCGACTCAAGTGAACGGGGAACAGTTTTAACGAATTAATCTATAGGAGGAATGAGATGAAAATGTAGGCAGGAAACGGAAAAAAAGAGTGTTGATGGAATGAAACCGAAAAAAAAAAGAAAACTGGGGAAAATCGAAAATCCCATCTTTGTCCATAACAAAATTATTCTGGGATCATAGTTGCGGCATTCGTTGTTCTAACCAGCTAACCTATCGAAACGGGCGAACAGTGGCGACGGTAGTAACAAATGAACTCCTTTGAGGCGGGTACAGAGAGAATTGCTGGCCACTGAGGTCGCTCTTTAGTAGTACGGTGAAATGTTTTGCTATTCAATCAACCATATATGTGTTTATTTAGATTAAAAGTTTGAATATCTTTTTCAGAACACAGCATTTATCGAAGTATTTGTGGCAATTAACCTAGTAAAAATCTCTTCATGAATCCCAAGATTTAAGCGTCAAGATTCAAACTTTAGTTCTGAGTTATAAAAACGCTTTAAATTCACACTTAATTCACAATCTCCTAATAGCAATTTGTGTGTGGTGCGAACTGAACAAGAGTAAAGTATCCAATAAGAAAACAGTATCAACGTACTTTTATATATTTTCGGGCTCAAAACGGTCCTAAATTAATTCATTACTAACATGCAATTGAGCCCGATAAGCTAAAATATAACTAAATACTTAGAACATTTGGTGAATTAGAAATTAAATTATTATGGTGTACAGGTAATTGGATACACTTTATATTATTGCAGAAACATCATGAAACTCAATAACTACAGATGTATGTTATGTTTTGTTTATGAAATATGAATACTGTCGAGGGTGGCCAAGGTCATTAAGCGCGAACTCGTGAGCGGGAGGCCTGGGGTTCGAATCCCGTCAAGACCATTCTGAGTTTTTTTCCAGGTATTCCTCAGCCTTCATAAATGGTAAATACCAGGGAGGTACCCTAAACGCTTGGAACGTTTCCTTCCTTAAAAAAAAATCCTTTCCCAATTTATCATTTCATGTAACATCAGTGTCCACCGTCTGTGATGTCTCAGTAGTAAAAACGGGCGTTAAACACTATTCAAAAAAATGAAATATGAATGGAAATATTTGTTATACGTCTAGGACTTCAGTGTGAGTTCCGCCATGGTCTTTTGTTCATTTTAATGAGAACTCCAGCATCACTTCTTTTAAGTGGACACGGACAGCAGTTATTAAAGCATTGTTCGGAATATATCGATACTGTCGCACTCTCTCCTTAATGAAAACCCACAATACATTATCTGGCGTGGTGAGTTCACGACAACAGCAATGTCTGCCCCCGCACCAATTTGTGGAACTAGACAGTGTACATGATACCTGCTACTTGAAGCTGCGGATGCAACTAGATACTTATCATGCGAAAATAAGTCAATTGATTTCGATCCTTGAAAGAAAGGAAGGACTAAACAGATGATCTGCATTCATACTCGCCCACATCACCAAATACGGATGATTCTGTTGAATTTTTTGACAGAAAATGGGCATTATCCTTAGTCCAGAATGTTTTCCGATTTCTTGAACTGCTGTAAATGGGACATTCTTCTTTTAATGAACTTTCTTCTGCTTCGCAAGTCTTGGTAATGCTTGAAGGAACAAGACACAGGCAGCCTGGCGTCTGTTAAGATCCCTATCTGCTAATTATTTATTGACAGTCGGGTTTAAGTTTTTAGTATGCGTTCCTGTGATTGCTCATAGCTCGTTTTTGATCGTCGCACTTGATACTCTCTGGTTGATTTGATAGGTGATTGAGGTGCTGACTCAGCACGGCAGAACAAGTTTCTGCTCGAGTGGAAGGTTTCCCATTTCACTTCACGTGTGAAAGGCTCATTTTCTCACTTGAAGCCTCTGCTCGGTGGCGCCTTACTAACACATAAAATCCTGCATAATCGTACTAATAGTTTTTCAGTATGAGGCCGTTTGTGAATCCACAAGTCTCTCTTCTAAACTGAAAACACTCGTATCCACCATCATGCTTTCTTGAAACAGATTGACTGCATTATCCATTAGTATTTCATATTGTTTTTGTTTCGTTTGGCGCCAATATTGAAATTGATACATGAATGACATTCACACATAACTTTTATAAATATTGCAGAATAAGAGGTTATGGTAGATGTACTATGACTTTTCTCCATACTCTATGTAAGTGATTTTAATATTAAACTCACAGTACCTTCACATCTCGTACATCTTAAGTACTTTACATCAAGTTAGACACTCAAACACTGGCTAAGAGCCACAGAACATTCACCTTTCAGGACATCATGGAAATGTTGATCAATATGAAGTAGAGTGGTTTTGAATAGTCCTGGAGAATGAACAAAAGATGAGCACTGGTTTCCGATTGACATCATTTTCTGTTTATGAAATTATAAGGAAATCAAATTAGTATTTTTCTTCCGTATGAACCCATTGTAGGGACGGTTTCATCTTTCTCGCTTGTTTGTTACATTTATACAGCCAAGAAGTTACCCCCACCACAAATTTCCTAGAATTGTCTCTCGCAGATTATTTTTTCCCTGGTTATTTTGGAATTCTTTATATGCTTTTTAAAACGCGTAAATAATCACAGAAAAATTCATAACGATCCCAAAAAAGCAAAAAGGGTTTTGAACCTTAAAGTAGGCAACAGAAGCCAAAATAGGGAAAAGGGAATGGCAAAATAATAACTGGCCCTACCGACCCCAAATGTACGGAAAAATATTCATGTCTATCTGGCATGTAAACATATCCATCTTGCCTAACTTTCAGGCTGTGCTAATTATAATAAAAGAAATGTACATAACAATAAGATTAGCCACATGAATATTATATTCCATATCATTAATAAAAGGAGGTATAAATAAGATCTAATACATATAACTGCAGAAGTCGGTACTGGTGGTGTAGTGGTAACCATACGTGCCTTCTAAACCCAAGGTCGCGGGTTCAAACCCGACCAGGATGGATGGATTTTTCGGGCGTAAAAATCGTAAGTATGGTTTCCTTCGGAAGAGAAGTAAAGCCGTGGGTTCCGTGTCGTACATTTACGACACGAAAAAGAAACTCAAGCCTGAAAAAGGAGGCCTCTGAGCAAAATTTGTTGGCCGTTTCACGCCCTGGAAAGAATGGGACCCTGATGGCCTGTGATGTTAAAGATCATCCTTAAATAAACAAACAAAAAACCCAGCAGAACCGCATACGGAAACCAAATTATTAAATAACGTAATTCAAAAGTTTACCTTTAATATTTGTTATTAAAGTATGACAGTTATATCAGATGATAAAGAGACCTAAAGGTAGATTCGGCAGAAAAGAAGGGCATAGGAATCCAGCGTTTGTGCTGGAATGATCCAGTCTGTCAAAGAGGAAACGTTTCTGTTAATCGACCACTGTTAGGAAACAAACCAGTGTGCAGAATCATGACATAAAAGCAGAATGGTCCACCACTGTCAAAAAAACTGCCACTGTTCATGTTATTGATTTTATGCGTTACTTTTGTAACACTAGCCTGTCTTACGTTTTTCCCTAATTATATCGAGTAATGCAAAATGCATTTCGTTGTGGTCATTATTGTAAAACGTCATTACATTTATTTCACTAATATTTAATACACTATCGGAACAGAATAATGCATATATGTACTTTATGTGGCAGAGTCATGGTAAAGATATAGAAATTAAATGGAACATTTCAACTAAGAACCAGCTCATAATAAGGAAAATATTGAATTGTTATGGAATTTATCCGCTAAGTCAACAAGAGCGTCTGCAGAATTTGAAGCAATGCCCAGGAACGTGTAGAGAATGTTACAAACTTCAAGTTCAGACTGCAAAATCCACAGTTACTGCAAGCACAGCACCAAAAAAAAAACGACGATACAAACTAGTGGCATTTTGTGAGATACTTCTAATAGACAATGAAGCTGTTAGAAATTCCTGCACGGTTGATCAGATGAAATACACGTCAAAGTTAACTATTGTTTTTAAAAGCAAAAATTACGTGGTGAAACGATATAAATCTACATTAACTAGATTATTGCAGACGAGCTTAATATGCCCAATATTACTGTTTGGGAAACAGTTTTGAAAATTGAATAATAGAATCACATTTTTGGAACAAACAGCGCTTGAATGAATGAATGAATAGTGTTTAATGCCCGTTTTTGCTACAGAGGCACCACAGGCGGACACCGATGATACACGAAATGAAATTATATATTGGGAAAGGATTTATTTTTTAAGGAAGAAATCGTTCTAGGCCTAAGTTTAGGGTGCCTCCCCGGCATTTGTCATTTATGAGGACTGAGGAAAACCTGGAAAAACTCTCAGTCAGGGAGGACGGTCCTGGTGGTATTCGAACCCCATACCTTCCGCTCACGAGTACGCGCTTTAACGACCTCGGGCACCCGTGGCAGTCGGAAAGGAGTAATGAATACTACCTTTAATAACAATTGCACATATTAAATAAGAAATAATGCCGTAAACTGTATTAATCTTATTAAAATAACAGTTTTATGCTGAAAGATATCCAATTTTTAAATTTTTTATTCTCGTTGTAGCTTTTGCGTTCATACATTGCCTATTATATCAGCTGTTTTCATTCAGTAGTAAATATATTGCTGAAAATGCTCAGTTTCGCCTAATTTTAGAACACTTTCTCTTGATATTTCTGCAGAATGTATATGCAATGTACGCATATATATATATAAACTTATCTTCTGCCTGAAAAGGAAAACAAGAGTTGTTCGAAAATAGCAAAACTTGTGTGGTCATTTAAGTGTTTTATCTATTATATATAAACTTATCTTCTGCCTTTGAAGAAGAAGAGTTGTTCAAAAATAGCAAAAATTGTGTGATTATTCTAAACGTTTTGTCTATTTGTGCCTCTCAAGTTTCTGCTACTTTAGTTATATTGATTTTTCATTATTATTACATATTACATATTGTTGGTACGTTTAACGCAATATAAGATCAATGCTTCAGTCATTGAAAACCTTTTAAATTGAAAACATTTAACCCCTTTTGACATGAATTTTCGCAATATTGGAAATTCTGTACGAAAATGTTTGAGGAATGAGTATTATTGGTATACATTTTTAACTTCAATTAATCTCAGATTTTATTAAAATAGCAAATAATATAAAATTTCAAAGTGCATAGAGTTAATATTTTAAAACGAATAGGTCTAAATATTTTATTGATACCACAAAGTGTTGAGGTTATGTATAACATCATACCGTCCAGGTTTGCTTCGAGAAGTTACAAGTAAGTAAATGTTTAATAATTTTTTGTAAAATATATTTTAGTTATTCTATAAACACGATGGGATATTTGTGATATTGAACATTTATGGATGGCCATATTTCCACAACATTACAGAGTTTATGATATATCTTAATTTTACTTCTGTTTTACTATATATCGCTGCCTATTGTTTCCCCTCCTTATATTTTCTGTTATCATGGTCTTGATTTTCTTCAACTTAATAAATGAGGTGGCAGAATTCGTTAAGACATCAGGTTCGATTTCCGCTAGGATCGTTCTCCCTGATAAAGTTTCGAGATTTTCCCCAGTCTTCATCAATAACAAATGCTGGAGAGATGCTCTAAACTTAGGCCCGGAACGTTTCCATTGGAAATAAAAATTTCTTTACCAATATATAATTTCATCTCACGTAGGCTACACAGTGTCCACTGCCTGTGATGTCTCAGTAAAAATATTTTTAAAAAAAGTCGGTTCTAGTGTTGGCAACATTGTTCTCGGTAATATCGTTCTTCTTGGGCATCAATTTTGGTATAGGATGATGATATACGCACTCAATTTGTTACTTTTTTATCTGTAAAGTTCCGTATAACTTGCTTTCTGCACCCGAAGCGCATTTTATGTATTCTTTTGTTCCATGTTTTCTTTTTAGTGACGATATGTATGCTTCATGCAACTTGAACTCCCTATATGTTGATATTTTATAATTTATTGATTTTTATTTTTTACGTTAATAAAATTTTGTCTTCTACCTATATAACAGAACTTACCGCATTTGTTTTAAATTAATATTTTACTTTTAGCTAATCATTCTAATTGTTTTATCTTCCACCTCTTTGCGCTTCTACCGCCTAGTTTGATTTACTTCCTAGGTTACTGTTTGCTCTAAGTCAGTAATTTGATTTCAAGTTGCACAGTTCTTTATTGATTCTCCAAAACTTTCACACTTTATTGGTTTATTTATTTCAGTAATGTATTGCACTATGTGCAGAGAAACATTATATCCCTTGCGGGAATCCAATAGATGAGCTATCTACGTTGGCAAGACTGAGCTAATAGTCGAGAATGTGTTAACTTATATAGAGCAAGCCTCTTCAAAACTTCCCTTTTATCCAAAGTTTCAAAGTCTCTCCTCCGCACAACTGGGAAAGGCAGCGTGCCATCCCTCTCTACCACCGCTTCCCACCATCACCCTCATTACCTCTTTTCAAGCATTGCTCTTCACGGACTTGTTGGTAACCTTAATGCACAAGTCACTCCATGAATAAGCGGTCACTCGCCATTTAGACTTTAGTGACATATGGCACAGCAACGCACTATGTAAATTACCGACTGAGCCTACCTCTGTTGACTTGAAATAATATTAAAAAGTAATATTTGTAAAATATTGGACGAACACAACGGAGTGAGAAAGTAGTAAAAAGCATTATCAACTATGATAGTAATGGTTTAGAAATCTAGAACCTATACTTTCTGAAAGATATTTCAATTTCTCCATTTTTATCGTGAGAGCACTCGCGCGAGAATGAATTTAATCTCTATGGACCAAAATCTGGTCACTTTAAATCAATCAAACTGAAGCAATTTATACTTTTTAATAAGTCGATATCGTCCTTTCTTCATTTAATATTAAATTTCAAAATTTAAATACTACCTGATATTCGAAACTTTTAAAAAATTGCGAATTACCCTCTCACGAGACTTTCAAGCTCTCAGATCTCCAGTATGTTGAAAATTTTAAAGGATAAATGTATAGTAAAAAGATGTTATTTAGATTGACTTCTCTTGAACAAAGAGAAACAACAACTTTTTAAACCACTTTTTCAGGAATGTGTAGGTAACAGAAAGCTGTATTTCTTTGAATGATACCTTACAGATATGAGCATGATCTCTAACAAAGCGATCGGCTGGGCTGTTTCTGTGCTTGTTTTCATTCTTTTGATTTTTCAGACTCGTTTTTAAGACAAACATTTCAGCCTAATGTATACTACGAGATATTTAAAGCACTATATAAATTATATGAGTAAGTTTGCATAGTACGTTCACATTTTAAACAACATCCAATGTTTTAACGATTAGAGCATGTGAAATGTTTTAGATCATTTCATTTATTGAAACCGTCTTCCTGCTTTTTTCAAATTGTTAACCTTATGTCGCACCCAGCCACAGTCGACTTTGCGACATTGCTGAACGGCATTGCCGTTGCATTCAACGTACTCTAGTCGGTACTGGTGGTGTAGTGGTAACCATACTTACCTCTTAAATCCAAGATCGCGGGTTCGATGGATTTTTTCGGGTGTAAAAGTCCTAGGTATGGCTTAGGGAAGTAAAGCAGTGGGTCCCATGTCGTACATTTACGGCACGAAAAAGAATCTCAAGCCTGAATGAAGAGGCCTCTGAGCAAAACTTGATTGCCGTTTCACGCCCTGAATTGAATGGGACGCTGATCACCTGAGATGTTAAAGAGCGCCCATAAATAAACCAAATAAAAAAAAAAAACAAACAAACTCTAGCCTCCTTATGGCGTGTTGGTGGCATGGGGAAGGAAATATGCTTGGGTTTGGATATCAGGGTATTTTTGGATGGCGGTGAAGAAGCTCCAGTGATCAGCACATGACGTATGAGTTTTCACGTTGACTAATATGTGATACCCGATCGAAGCAGGAGTCGATCATGAAGTTTAACAGCAATCTTTATAAAATAAATTAAATACTGCAATATCGAATTATTATCCGTAGTGCCACCGAACACACTCGTTTCATAATTACTACCCAATAAAAAAATAAATGATCGTCAATCAGTTGCCAAAAGTTCTTAAAATACTCCCAAAAGTATCGCTTCCTTATCGCATCTCGCCTAGCATCACTTTCCTCACGTAGTTCACGTCTTCCTCCTTTGTTATCATCCTTGGTGCTCAAAGTAAACTGTCCAAGCTTTTCTACATTCTATTTGCTTCATAAAAGCCCCTGAACGAGAGATTCTCACGTAATTCTAGCTTGCATCGTATCAACAATTTGCAAGTTCACTGGTTGTTTTATCCAAGCGTACAATTACGAGGTTTGCATCCAAGAATTCCTAAATTTCATAATATTGTAGCACCATTTTATTGGCTACTAAATTGGAAATTCCGATGCTATGGGACCTGTTTCACAGTTTTCAATAATTTAACACGCTGTACTTTAAATTCCACTGAATTACTTTATTTTAACACTGTGGTAATGGAAAAAATTTTGTATTATAAGAACCTTCCAGATGCCCTGAAAACCTCTTGAGGCGTTGTTTTTATGTAGCCTTACAAAAGGTACAGCATTTACAAAGAAAGTTTTGGTTTTGCTCTCTTTAGTATTTTTATCTTTTGTGCGTTCTGTCTGATAATGGTTTCCTTTATCAAGTGGCTTCTTTTACCAGCAAACACTTGTCATCTCCTTGCTTATTTTTACAAAGGTTTTCTAAACAAAATACATCAGATATACAGGAAGTTTTGGTGAGTTAACCTTCCAACTCCCTTTACACAATGCCTGCTTTCATAGCTGCTAATTGTTTTTATATGCCGTCATATGTCAAATTTTACCATATAAATAATATATCACATGATAAATGTGTTAGCTATCATAAATACACTAATTATATATTACATATATACATATCGAGTGGTCGACTAGTTTTGTGACGACCCGGTTACTATTCTCTAGCAGAAAACCTCCACGGGTGGCCGAGGTCGTTAAGTCTCGGACTCGTGAGCGGGAGGTCTGGGTTCAAATACCGCCAGGACCGTCCTTCCTGACTGAGGTTTTTTCCAGGCTTTTCTCAGTCCTCATAAATGGCAAATGCCGGGGAGGTACCCTAAACTTAGGCCTGGAACGATTCCTTCCATAAAACTAAATCCTTTTCCAATATATCATTTCATCTAATGTATCAACAGTGTCCATCGCCTGTGGTGCCTCTGTAGCAAAAACGGGCGTTAAACACCATTCATTATTCATTCTCTAGCAGAACACTTAGTTTCATGTAATCTGCAATTCGTCCTTAGGCCTTAATATTGAAATATTATCTAATTTAATATAATTATACATGCAAACTATGTATAACTGACTCTAAGCTAAATAATGGGGTAAATCTAGAAGAAAGGCATTTTATGTGAATAATTTGACACAAGACCCTACCTAATTTGAAGTTTAGAATGGCAACAAATGCATGGTCTATGATAAAGGGACTGAGTTTAAATAAGGACGCCATGATTCTTTAATTTTAAATTAGAAATGAAACGCGGATGTCTAGCGTTATGTTAACCACTAATAATTTGGGTGTACTGCAAAACAGACAAAGCTGACTTCTGTTGCTGGGAAAGTACTTAGTTATTATCACAAGAAATTATCCTGTGTTGATACATAGAAGGAGTTGTGTGTCAATCATTCGGTCAAAACCTACATCGAACTATCGAAGGTATGTGATTGAAAGAACTGAAGTTTTCGGCGAGAACTTACGAATCTTGTGGTTAAATCAAATACCATTTTTTATGTTAGAAATCAGGTAATTTATTCCTATCTTGGAAAATCTGGTCTTATTGCTTCCAAGAGCCTTTGCATTACGCGGACCAAGAATGTTTTTGAGAATGGGTGACAGTGTATATGACATTAGCATCATAAATAATTATAAAGACTCTGGAATCATTAACACCTCCTGGATGCAGAAACCTAAACATTTATTAAGGGAGTATACATTGCTTTAGATACTTATTAACTTTCTCGTCATGTTGAAGTAGATAGTTGAACGGGATCTAGTTTCTCTATCGCAATATTAGCAATATACCTTATCTAGAGGTAGTTGGTTTTTTGTTTTATTTACGAACGCCCTTTAACATCTCAGGTCATCAGCGTCCCATTCAACTCAGGGCGTGAAACGGCCGACAAATTTTGCTCAGAGGCCTCTTTTTTCAGACTTGAGGTTCTTTTTCATGCCGCAAATGTACGACACGGGACCCACGGTTTTACTTCCCTTCCGAAGGAAGCCATACATAGAATTTTTACGCCAGAAAAAATACATCGATTCTGGCCGGGTTCGAACCCGCGATCTTCGCTTTATAAGGCAAGTATGGTTACCATTAAACCACCAGGACCGACCAGATGTAACTGGTTTCATCCATGCATAACTAGTATTTTTCTAATTGATCGGATGATCTGGTTGTAGCAAAGGATTATGTAGTTTCCCTCAATTAGAAGGTGCTAGATGTGCTGCTTGTGTACATCTCTAAGGAGTTTTTGAAAAGCACCAATACACATTATTCCAGTGTATACTTTTATTTTCAAGAACTCTATTAACGAGAGCGTGTATATTTTAGGATTTGTGGACAATGGATGTTGCTTTTAGTCCTGTTAATTTTTGTGACTACCAATGTTGAGTTGCTGTTTAAGGTGATGTTTTTTTCTCTTAGAAAATTCTAAATTTCAGGAACATGATGTGTTTTAAGTGTGAAGCTGAGAAAAACCAATTGCATGTAGAAATTTTTTGCAAGATAAGGCTTTGTAACTTCTGAGAAATATTGTGATTTTTAATAAAATGTTGTACTATTAGTAATAATTATAAAATAATATACTTGGCAATGAATATAAGAGTAACATTCCGTAAAAAAATCAATATAAACCAGTACATAAAACACATGTTATTGCCCAAGATATCTATATTTATCAACCGTAGTTTTATTGAAATGCCAGCATATATTATGTTCTTGTTGAATCATCCCTGTATGTTCTAAAAACCATTATGCATAAACATATTCCGAGGTAATTTCTCTCTAGGAAGCCCTTATCTTTAGGCACATGCATTTTAACTACATCATATAATGGAACATACGATACTAAGAGTAAGAATAATCAAATAAAATTATTCTTGATACATAAAATACGAATTAAACCTAACAAGGGTAAAAAAAAGTAAAAACAGTATTACAGTATAACAGTATTACAATACTGAATTAAGCAGCTAAAAAGGAAAAATGATTAAATAATACATGAAATTAAAATTTGTACTTATATTTCAGTTTCTTGTTAATGAATCATCGATAGATACATAAAACACTTAGTAAAGAGGTGTTGAAAATAGAATAAATGCTAAACTCCTCCCATCTTGAGCCACGAATAAATACGAAAAATGGCACCAACAATATTGAACAAGTAAAGAAGGCAATTGAGGAAAACCATTAACTTATGTACTGATGCTGAATGCAGGAAACAAATCAAAAGTATTTTAGCAAGAAAAAAAAAACAACAAACGTATTCCTATCTAAATAAAACGATCCTATGCGCAAGAAGAAGGAATAATGAACATTGAAGCCGCAACATTACTACTAATGACAAAAGTTCGATTGAGCTTATTATAAACTTTGTAAACACCGATTCATATGTATACGTTCAATGCCACAAATAGCCTCAATGCACATCTCATCACAAATGATCAAAAAGCGATTTACAATACAAGCAGTGATCCGATTAGTATTGTATTAGTATTAGTTCTGGACGGTCATATTTTTCAAAAATCACTATATGCTTTCACATAGTGGTATACTGCCACGGATGACCGAGGTCATTAAGGCGCGGACTCATGAGCGGGAGGTCCGGGATTCGAATCCCTATCAGGACCGTCCTTCCTGACTGAGGTTTTTTCCACGTTTTACTCAATCCTCATAAATAGCAAATGCAGGGGAGGTACCCTAAACTTAGGCCTAGAACGTTTCCTTCCTTAAAAAACATCCTTTCCCAATGTATCATTTCATCCCATGTATCATCAGTGTCTACCGCCTTGGTTCCTCAGTAGTAAAAATGGACGTTAAACACTACTCAAAAAAAAAAAAAAAAATAGTGGTACACGTGGTATTAGTTTCATTGTTGTCACTTTCGCTTCCCTCCTGTAAATTTTATGCAAGTTGAGATGTGTTCAAATCCTCCAACAGCAAAATGGAGGTGACAGGCGACGAATGTTGCTCCGAAATTCTGCTTTCATCTTAACAATCTTCACCTGAGTTCTTTGAAATGTTACAGAAGATGTATAGACAGTTTTTTCTTCCCAATAGTACAATATGAAAATGGTCTATAATGTTTAAAGCTGGGAGGCAAGCAGTTTCAAAGGAAGCTGGACTGTAACGTGTTTGTGCACGGTGGTTTCTAAGACTGCTAATTCCCGAACAAAAGGCCATTTGATTGCAGGTATTGCATACAGTTGAAGATGCAAAAATGAATGAAGATTTGAAGTTTCTTTCAAAGATAAGCACTGTTCATTAAACTTGGCTATATAACTTTGATCCGAGAACAAACAGCAAAGTTTTGAGTGGAAATCTCCGTCATCAACACCAAAAAAGCAAAAGCGGCCAATCTTTTTTCGCTATTCAAGGTATAGTTTGGCAACATGTTGTACCTGTACGCACAATTGCAAGGCCGCACATCGCAAATGTTCTTGTTGAATATCCCACGAAAATTAACATAAAATGTTCCCCGCATTCTCCCTTTAGTCAAGATTTAGCCTCGTGTGACTTTTCCTTTCCCCACATTGAAGAAACACCTTTGTGGGAGGCATTTTCATCACCGGAAGCAGTGGCGCAAGCTGTGGAGGCGATTCTGAAGAACTATCCAAAGCTGGCTTCCAGCACGTCCTTGAGGACCGGCAAAAGCGATGGGACAGATGCATTGCATCTATCGGGGAGTACTTTGAGAAAGATCATATAATAATGATGACTGAAGGTATGTTGTCAAAATTGTATATTCATTCTTTATTCAGCAGCTCTCGTATTTATTTTTCAAACGTGAATGATATGCACTTTGAAACACTAATTTGCTATTTTAATAAAAAAATCTAAGATTAAGCTAAAGTAAGTTTTCGGTTACACTTTACACACACGCGCGCGCGCGAAGCATACCCACAGAGAAATTCCAATATTACGAAAATGCATGTCGAACATAGACATTTGTTTTTATTGATTTAAAATATTTCCAATCGTTGAAAAACTGTTTATACTTTTACATTGCGTTGAACATACCGACTCTGGTTTCCACAATAAATAGCATTGCGTAAAAATGTCAAGCGAGGATGTATTCTGGAAAATTGCGTTTGAGAATACATTTATATGTAAATTAATACGTTTTGACAAACATATATTTATGTAGAAACTACGAAGAAAGCGAAATTAAAAGTGTTAATTTTTAGATACGAGTAGATTTTTACATATTTTGGTATTTCAAAATGAGAGAAGTTATTAATTCAGATATACCATTTTAACTGTTATAAATGTATGTACGGCAACACTTTCCTCCGTTATCTTTCAAGTACTCTGTTTTTATATTACACTGGTATTTTTGAGTTCTCTTGGTATCTCGTCATAGATATGAGGGTAGATCCATAAGTTTCCGGCATAGTAATTTTCTAGTAGGTATGATAAAGATAAAAACGGTATTTCACTTTTCAATATAGTTACCCTTTATTGCAATATATTTCTCACATCTTTGAATGAACATTTCAACCTCCCCCCAAATAGTCAGAGATCTTGTCTGCAAAATGGGCATAAATAGCATATCTTCTTCTGCACGTCTGCAAAATGGGCATAAACAAAATATCTTCTTCTGCACACTTAAATTGCCTTCCTAGAAGGTCCTTATAGAATTTTGAGAAGAGAAAATAGTCACTGTGAGGTAGATCTGGGCTGTAGGATGGATGATCGATCTCCTTGAAGCCACATTTCTTCACAGCTTCCTTTGCAACAAGAACTGTGTGCACAGGTGCGTTGTCGTGAAGAAGGCGCTCACCACCACTCGCTTTCCACGCCTTTTCTCTTTGATGGGAGCACGTAGTCTATGCAGTAGTCCAGCATAGTACTCCCCATTTACTGTGGCGTTCCTCTCCTTGAAGTCAATGAAGAATATTCCTTCACAGTCCCAAAAAATTGTGACCATGATCTTCTCGGTTGACTGAGGATCATAGTGGAGGACCATAGTTTCATCTCCTGTAACGATGGTTTGTAGAGCTTCTCTCTCGTTACCTATGTCCAAAAATGCCTGACAACAGATGACTCGTTGCTGCATTTTGGACTGAGGAAAGAAGTCTAGGCACCCATCTTGCATTAACCTTATTCATGTTTAAATGCTCATGAATAATTCGAAGGACTGTTGTTTCAGAAAGGCCCAACGTTGCTGTTATTTCTATAATTTTGAGCCGCTGGTCTTCCATTATTTCTCCTTTCACAAAAGCGATGATTTCAGGAGTGAGCACCTCCAAGGGCCGACCATCACGTTCTTCGTCTTCAATGCCTTACATGTTTACTAATTCGCTATGTATTAATATTGAGAAAATTCAGGAATTAAATACTACATATAACTACAGATTTCATGCAAACAGTAATGCCGCAAACTTTCTTGGGTTTACAATTGACTAAACGTTCAAAATCTGGAGTCTGAATCATAAAAGAATTTTATTAAGAAATTTGAAATCGTTTGTCAGTTCAATTGTTTAAACATTAGCTTATTTTTTCCAATTACAAAATCAGCTAACACATGGGAATATACCCTCGGGCCACCAGGCCTCTGCAGTAAGACTCTGCTTAGACTGAAGAAGCTATCTATGCTTCTATGCTATGTGGCCCCTCTGTCCAGGTCAAGTTTTGTTACGCATTATGAATGTACTTGCTATATTTGCATTTCAAAGTCTTCTGTATACTAAAAGAATTAACACAGTTATCACAAACAAGATATCACATAATTATCACACTGGGAATAAATACAACTTAAACTTATTTAGATTCTGGTAAAACTCAGAAAACCTTTTATTGTATTTCCATTAACTTTTCCATTGCTCTTCCTTTACATATACAGCGGTTGCCTTTTAATAGTTTTAAGACAGGAATTAATAGCTACTTACCATTAATTGTATGTATACTATTGATTAATTTTTTTGAAATCTTTATCTGAGAGATTGCAGTTATTGTGAATATAATGTGCCTATTTTCTTTTTAATTTTGTTTTTGTTACATTTGATTGTTGATTAATGACAATGTAAGTAATTATTTTGTGTATGTACTTATATTGTAAATTATTTACATGTTTTTATTATTATTATTATTATTATTATTATTATTATTATATTTATTATTATTATATTTATTGCACGTGTTCTCTGCAGTATTTGCAATTATTGTAGGTAGATAAAAATTATTGCTGAAAACACTTAATAACATCAAATTCATTATCATTGCCACAACAAAATAAAACATTTACCAAAGCACGCTAAATAATTACTTACTTTGACATTAATTAACAATCAAATGCAGCAAGAATTAAAAATAAGAAGAAAAAAAAGGCACATATTATATTTCATCTCCTTCACAATCCTTACGTCTGAAAGATAGTGATAGGCTTTTCAACAAATAGCTACCAGGTCTCAATGTGCTGAAGACGTGACTCCCAGCTTTGAGCAGGAGCCGTACATTGATTCGATTGATTTCTCTCTAATCGAAGTGAACAACGTCGCCTGCACTTGAGAGAGGAGAACACTCATGGAGTCTTGACAAGAACCCCTCAGTTGAGAGTTGCTGGTACATCTAATTAACACACGCTCGGCTTCAAATAGTCGATAGCTCGTATATCCCGACAAGATAAAATGGTCGATATAATGATTATGTTGCAAGTTGTACGCTTCAAGGTAATTCCGCGCAAGTATAAAGCAACTCTATTTATGTCTTTAAGGCAGGAGTGTGCTAAATATAATTTAAGTTAGTGTTAATAGCTGGAATACTTCAGAAATTAATTCTTAGAAATCCTTCCAAGGAAATATCTGCCTTTAGTGTTTAAATTAAACAAGCCAGCATTGCGTGTTCTGTCGACGATAAAATCCAGCATACACTTGAAACATAGTAAAAAGTTTGAAATGGGCAATCATGAAATTAGATATTGCTGCATTATTTAAGCAAATTATGCCATAACATTTACATTCAATTAAAACATTAAAACATTAAATAGAATTCTATATGTCAAGGATGAATAAGCTATTGCATATATGGATCGACATTATACCAGAGACTACATAGTATTAAAGTATTAATTTTAAGCAAAATATGGCTAATGTCCTCGGGGAAGTCTTTTTCCTTTTCCTTTGCTTTGTATATATAAGAGTTAATAGTAAAGTTCACTCCTCATTGCGTCTGTTACACGCGTCATTTATTCACTGTTTATTTTAAACACCTGTATTTATAAAACAGTAGGTACATTTTATTATCAATGAAAGTTTCTAAATTAGGGAAGTCCGAAACGCAATCCACTCAGTATGGTGATTGTCAATTGGGTAAGTTACCTGATAGAATAGAGAATGCCCCGTGGCAGCGGCCAACGGTTGCGGTTTGCTGATCACATGCCTCTTGCAATACTGCACTCTGTCCATGATATCGCAAGACGGAGACATAAGAAGCAGCGGTAGTGCGATAAGAATTGGGGCTGTTGTGCTAGGTGTTATTTTTTATACTTTTTATAAATCGATGTATAATATTCGTTTTTGAGAACACTGGCATATCTAGTCATTTATAACCCATTTCCTGATCAATTGCCATTGGGCAAGCGGAGGTAGATAATTTGGTGAAATGGTGTACGATAAAGTAAGGATCTCCAGTATCTTGATAACTTCTATCAGTAACTTCGAAAATCGATTTAAAGAATTATGTTCTGTTCCGTAAACTTCCAACGAACATGACTGGAAATTTGTTGCTCTTTTAATAAATTTAAAACAGTGAAAAGTTTCGCAGTGATCAAAAGCGCGATGTTTCCCTGAAAGTATTTATGAAGGTAGAAGCGGTGCAATAGGCGTTTTCCTGGAAGGGTAGAAAAGGGAAGGAGGAATAAATATGCTACATATTCCTCCGTCTCCGGCTTCCTTAGTGATCTGGATAATTTCAGTATGTGATATATGCTATTTAAGATGACTAAAACTAATAGTGATGAGAAATTCAAAGACTTTTTGTTAAAATTTGGTTAAAGTTTTTTTCAGGTCAGATGGCACCATTTTCTGTAAACTATATACCGCTACGGGTGATCGAGGTCGTTAAGGCGCGGACTCGTGAGCAGGAAGTCTGGGGTTCGAATCCCGCCAGGATGTCCTCCCTGACTGAGATTTTTACCAGGTTTTCCTCAGTCCTCATAAATGGCAAATGCCGGGAAGCTACCCTAAACTTAGGCCTGGAACGATTCCTTCCTAAAAAAAAAAAAATAAAAATAATCCTTTCCCAATATATAATTTCATTTCATTCCATTTCTCATGTATCGTCAGTGTCTATCGTCTATGGTGCCTCTGTAAGCAAAAACGTGCATTAAACATAATTCATTCAATTCATGTAAACTATATGAACTTAAAGTGGAAGCCAAAAAATCAGTTTAATATGCAATTACATTGCAGTGTAACAAAATACCAAAAAAAAAAAAAAAATCACTTGGATATGTTGTATCAGAGAATTACCATCAACTGTGTTTGAGAAGACTCATCAACGGTCACTATAAAAAAAGTAAACTTTTAAAAAGCTAGTTTACAAAATTATGTTCACTAATATTTCGCTGGCGAAAGTTAATAATCGATATTTTAGGGAAAATAATCAGACTTGAAAATTTCGGATCACAGCCGGGATTCAAACCACGGATCTCCAGCTTTTCGAGCTGATGCTCTAACTTAGCTAACGTGTCCTATAAGGACCGAACCACGAACCTCTCATCGGAACTGATGAGGGTGAAAGATAATTTGCTAAAAGATGCTAGAAAAATGTGGATGCATCAGGCAAATTTCCAATATCTCCTGTCATAAGTGGGTTAAATTTTATGGTATCTGCTGTTGTATTTGCAAAAACCTGAATCAGTTCCGTGGATATTACATTCGATTTGCCGGGAGTTGCCGCTCTGATTGCCGAATGGCCAGCTGTCGTGATACGGGCGACAAAACCATAAGGCACTGAGTAAATTCAAGGAAAAAAAAAAAATTAATACATTCACAATCAAGCATTTGCATAGATAATATAATATATATTTTGGGAAAAGTATGCATACGTTTTGAAGTTTTAATTTTGTTTAGTTTTAGTATTAGTAGTGTAGATTTTAAAATCTGTAGAATTTAAATTGTAATTTAAATTGTATTGAAAGATATAAGAGGAATAAATAAATGAAATCTGGAGTATTACGTCCTGATGTAGAAACAAGATATCAGGATGTAAGTATTGCAGAATATAAATATAAAAAAAATATGCATATGCATGAACTTCCGGACTCTGTTAATAACATTGTCGTAACAGTCTTGAGAGAGGTAAGGACATGGTAAATGTATGAGATTACCAGTCATTATATATATATATCCCATTTATCATGCTAACTCAAAATAACTTTTTTCCGATCCTTCAAATGATAAATTGTTTCAAACAAAAGTTGTTATCTTAACCCCATAGGGGAATAGTTGCTGAGGGTATACTTTTTTGTATCTCCATTAATGTAGGAGATACGAGATGGAGCTCTGTTTTTTAAATGTCACCATGTACATTTTATTCAAGAATACACTCACTCTTTTAGAAACGTGTTACACTTTTAATTTTAATCAATAGAAATAGATAGAAAATGATAAATACATAGTTTCTTTTATTTAATAACACTACAGCGCATTAGTTTAATTAAATCATGTAACCTCTTCAATAATGAAATCGAATAAATCATTTCTACCAACTTATTCTCCGTAGATAAGTAGTATTTCTACTTTCTCATCGTGTGTAATTTTACACCTTTACACAAGAAAAATTGTAGTCACAATAGCTCAGTGCTGTATTAACATACTCTGAGAATGACTACAGTACACCGGTATGTAGGTTAAAGCAACGAGAAATTTGAAGAGAGGTAGATGGGGTTATTTACCCCCACTATCTCTCGGGGCACCTGAGTTTATATGAATTAGAAATCATAAAAAACCAGGACTCTAATATATTTACATTGGTTAAAGTAATTTGTACAACCAAGGCATTAAACAATTCGGTTTCCTCAATGAGTTTGCACATCTATTAATTTCTTGAGAAAAATGGTACCGTATGATATATTTGTGAATAGCCTTTAATAAAATGTACATGGTGCTGTGTAAAAAAAAAAAAAAAAAAACGAAGTTTTATCTCCTACATTATAAAATAATATACCCTCAGTAAGAACTCCCTCGACGATATTAAAAACTTTTGTCTGAAACAATTTTTCATTTGACGCATCATATAAAAGTTATTTTTAGTGAGCAAGATAAATGGGACACCCTGTATAATATGGATGAAGATAAAGGAAAACGATCATCAAAAGCATTTGGATTGCTGATCCCGAGCTATTTCGGTTTGCTAGAAAAGGATCTTGAGATTGTAATGAGCGATAATGATGATGACATGGTGCTCATATAATGAACACGCAGTACGAACGGTCGTTCCGCAGCTGGGGCTTGTGAAAGGCGACACAGGCCGCGTCGCTGTGGCCATTATATTCTCCCCTAGCGGAGGGGCTATTGTGTGCCCCGCAACATAAACGGATTGCGTGGTAACGAAATTAGGCTGTCCTATTGTTGCTGTAATTTTCAATTTCGAATGTAAATATTCCCTGTATATAAAGTGCCGCTTTACCGCGGGTAACATGAAGGGAGTAGGGTAGAGAAGTGCAAGTGATTGAGGGTGTTGTGGAGAATAGAGTTCTCTAGCAATGTTATAGGAATCAATAGGTCCTGAGTTCGTTCCCAGAATCGAGGAGAAAGCTATGCTTTTTAACATAGTCCAAATGACCTTAAGATTTAAAATTGAATATATAAGCTTTGAATTTAGATACGACTATGTAGACACTGTATAGTGTCACTATATTTTGTGAATACCCGAAGAGTTGTTTTCAGGGCCCAAGTAAACTCCATAAAACAGAGACTCTATTTTGAAATGCTGTCAACTCTACTTACGGCATACTCGTAAAGTGAAGCAGAGAAATATATTTAACGTTGCTTTTCATTGACTACAATAAGAATATAATCATAAATTTACATACATTGACATACTGGTACAAACCTTGAGGGCAGCTCCTTACACCAAACTAGAAGGGGAAAAATCTCAAACATATGTCCGGAAGTGATGAACAGCATCGTCCTATCGTAACAACACTCAGAGTGTTACAAAAGATGAGATTTATGCCATCAGTCCACTTCAGTGATGAAGCGACCTTTGGTAAAAATGGCATCATCACAGTCTTCATCTGTGGACTACAGAAAATCCTCGGGGAATTGCTGAATCGTCTCATCAGCAACGGTTCTTGGAATGCGATTCTTGGCGGCATGTACTTGGACCAATTGTTCTTCAACGGCAGACTGCAGAATACTCTGCCTCTTTTGCTTGAGAGTGTGCCTCTGGCAATACGACACGTAATGTGGCTGATGCATGATGGAGCGCCAGCCCAATTCCGTATTGTTGTTCTTCAACATTTCAACAACACCTTCCCCAGAAGATGCAGGTCGTGTTGCATGGCTCTCTTTATCTCCGGATTTAAACCTCGTTGATTTACTTGTGGGGGCATGTGAAATATGTACGCTGCACCAGTTTCTGGTGTGCAGACCCTTGAACATCATATCCGTGTAGCCTGCAATGCTATTCGGATCAGGCTGGAACATTCGAAAAAGTGAGGCAATCCATGATGCGACGTATGGACGCTTGCATTGCGTCCCATGGCGCCACTTTGAATATCACTGAGTGTTATTACGATAGAACGATACCGTTCGTTAATGTCATATGGTTTAAAAAATATGCATTCCCCGACATATGTTGGTATTATCTCCTGAAGTTTTCCAGGGGGTGATTGTATATTGTACCTAAGTAATCATGCATACTTTTACATTATTTAATATGGAAGCATTCAAACTTCTTCTGTCAATTATAATAATTAGAAAATAACAATTTCAGCAGTATAATAATTCCTAAAAGCAAAGCATGCATATGTTTATTTTTATTCTACTGAAATTAATTTCATTCACTTTCTTAAGCAGTATGGTTAATTCATATCCTTATTAATATGTTTACACTATCCATTTGCTCTCATTCTCTCACCTGGAAAAAATACTGCTTTAATTCCTTTTGTAATGTATATTTGGATGTGTAAAGCCGTTAACCAACATGGCTTTATGTGAAGTGTTACAGTTTAAAACTGTAAGCATGTTACATTGCAATGTTTTAACCAGTTGAAGCATATTCTAAATATTATTGTAAATTAATTTTACAAATGTGCTCTCTTTATTTCATGTAATACTTTATGCAATTAATTTAATAAAAAGTATGTCATAAAACGATATAATCTTATTATATTAAGTTTAATGTCGCCTTAAAGGTCCAGTAATGCTGTACAGTTAAAAAAAATACTTGAATATAGTTAGGTGGCGCTGGATGAACACTGCAGGATTAAAGATGAAATATTGCTGTCTGTTTTCCCAATTTTGATGATGAAATTGTAATTAATAAAATAATAATTACTTTGAAATTGAAAATTTCTTTCTGTTTGAGTAGTTTTGTAATTAATTATTCTATATCTTTCAATAGAGATAACTTCGGAGGTTTTCAATAAGTAGACTCAAATTGGAAGGTATTCTCAAGTTTATTAGTACTTTATTGTGGATGATCCATGATACAAATCTTGGGAGCTATAAGCGATGAATGAATGTTTAGTAAAATTATACAGAAAACAGCTGGCCTTCTCCAGTGTCAGTGTTTGTGCGAACAGCAACGCAAATGTGTAAATCTGGCAATTTTTCCCTTCGAAAACCCGTCACGTTAATTTTCATTCGTGAATATGGCAATTTCATATCGAACAACGAGCGTACCAGAATTGAGTTGCACGTTTTAAAAGCTCGTCTGTTTACACCCCTTGCATTGCAGGGAAATTATAGGACCTGTGCACCAGCGAAGTAAATGACATTTTCTGACAGTAACATAATGATAAAAATATATCGAAACCGGTGTGCGTGTTCCATGCTACAGACAATGTTGTATTTGTATCCTTGTAAATAAATCAAGCATTTCTAAAATAAATAAAGGCCATATGTTAGTTAGATGCAGAATCTCACATAACCCAGGAAAAATCAGCTATCTTGTTATAAGCTTATGATTAGATGACGCATAATACACATACACAAAACATCTTGTTAACAAAGTAGAAGAAAATCAATGCGTCTTATGCTTTAGAACATTATATCAAGCGTTTGATATATAAATATACACATATGAAGCACTGCTGAAGCCCAACGGAGTTTTTCAGTTCTTAAGCCTATAAAAAATTCTTATATAGTACAATGGCTGTGGAAAAACTAAATGGCTTTGCTTGTGCTTACTATTTAAGAGCATACAGGGGTCAAAGAATATTTTTTTTAATTGTTGCATGTAAATTTGAAGCAACTTTTCAGCTTCAAGTCTATGAAAGATTTTTTTCCGGTAACTAAAAATTTAGCCGAGTTACACATTAACATATTTTATTGTGAAACTCAGTTAGTCACACCACCTTCTTTACTCAAGAATTTTTAAGTTGTCCATCTTTTTTTTAAATTTAGATGTTTAATTGTCACTAACTTTGTTTATCTGCAACCCTATTAGTACTGTGATAGACTATACAAACAGGCTATTTATTGTTTTAAATATGAACATACTATGCTTCCCTTCTCTTCCTCGGATACACAGCAAGGAGACCCCGGTAGGTGGGATGCACATATTTTCGGCTCTTCAATTCTAAATTATTAGGCCCGGGGCCTTCTTCGTAACTACATCCAGTGACCAAGGTAGAATATATCTATTAAATATGTTATTGTACATTTTATAATTGTATTATATTGTCTTAAAGTTCTATTGTTAAATTTGATTGGTAAGGAACATGCTTTGTAAGCTAAGGATTGAAGTTATGGCAGTTTACTCCCAGAGCTATAAAACTTCATTCTTTTATAATAGACTTATACCTTACACTTATTTGACAGAATTTTATTAATAATTGAATGTGGCAAACATTTTGAAGATTTATAATTTAAATTTAAAACCACAAAGTTTCAAATTAATATTTTAATTGTTTTATAATGCTTTCAATGATATAGTGTTGGTATATGTTTGCATAAAAATTATTTACTGTTTTACTACGAATTGCTCTTATTCAAAATTCAAATCTATTTTACAGGTATATTTTTTATTGTTCAAAAAATAATATTGCATTGTCCATGGTTGGAAATTGTAAATTCTTCTTGTTCTTTTTGTTCTTCCGTACTCCGCGGTTACCTTTCCATGGCTATAGCTGTGGGTTTTCTCCCAGCGTACTCCCAAGGTGGTTTGATATCAATGGAAGTGTGTCGAACTCAGATCATTTCACCATTTGTTTGGGACTTGGTGCACTGTATACATTTTAATACCCAGGTTGAGTATGTAGGCATACAATTAAAATAATTATCATAAGAGTCCAAAACCATGAGAGTTTATTTTGTAATATCTTTTTTATACAAAATTACAATGAATATTTTGAGAATTAATCATTTCATATTTTTACAACAAAGGACATCACCTCGTGTTTTACGTTTAAGAACAGTTTTTAAATATTAAGCACACAAGAACGCATTTTTATAGCTCTTATAAAAAGTTGGAAAGGAAATGTGCAAACATGTAAATTTTAATTATAAAAGATGTATATTTCCGCTTAAAAGGAATTAACTGATTTTGTGGAATTCAATGGAGCAGTAATTGATAAGTTTGCAAAAGAAGTAACACAGAAAAATGGGTTTCATATATTAAAAGCGTTATGTGTCACATAGACACTAATGGTTTAGATCGTGTAATTTTCTACTACTCTAAAGTTATGTTGTATAGGTGAGGGGAGAAGGAATGTTTGTATTACAGTGAACTCCCAACCATTAAATAAATCGGCCACCTCTGACCTATGATACAGTAGACAACAGTACAGAGAGTATATATGCGAGGAAAAAGAAATACTTGAGTACTTAAGTACTGAAAGCTAGTACCTACTTCACTCCACTTGAGTTATGTAAAAGCGACAGCCTGTATATTTCCCTCATTTTAGCGGGCAGTATTATATGGACATATAAGAGCTAGAGAGATCGCGAGCAGAATTAAATTGCACCGTAATGAGAGCGTGGAGTTTATCGCTACGTATAATTAAAAGTTTGTGCGAGGTGGGCGTATCTTGGGACTTAAGTTACAGGTAGATGTAGAGAGTTTGGAGGGAAAATGGTTATAATGCACGAACAGGTAGCAGGGAGCACGTGCATTTCACAATAATTATTAATACTACAACTATACTATGTATGTAGCTATCTACTAAACACAATGCTGAACTATGAAAGTATAATTTTCATAGTATAATAGTACGCTAGTTTAGCGGTATACCAACACATTTTCAAAATTCAGTGAGAGCAATTTAAAAGTCCCGATACACAGTACAGTCTGTCGGCGGTTAGATACAACATTAAATTATCGAATTTGTTACTCGCCCGCCTTACAGTAAATGCGAAAATGTACATTTTCCACATCTTCTTAGGAAATATCACTGCCACGCATCAGTTCCCCATCACCAAAGTCCGGAAGTTAGGCAAAATGCAATTTCTGTCTGGGTAGATATATTTTGGAGTCAGATAGAAATGAACATGGCTCCATAAATTTGGGGCAGGCATTTTTATTTTTATTTATTTATTTGTTTGTTTGCCTGTTTTGGATTTTTTCTGCGATTATTTAGACATTTTAAAAAGCACAGAAAGAATGAAACTATATCGAAGTTAAAAAAGTTATAAAAATTAAATGGCATGTTTACCTCACAAAAATAACTTTTGAGAATCTTGTTAAACATTTATTCCTTTTCAAGCAGTCAAAAGCTTCCTTCTCAATCCATTCACTTAAGCTCTTTAAATAGCAGAACCTGTATCAGCGGTATGAATACCAGGAAATAGAGAGGATAGGGGAAGTACTGTAGTTTTAAACATTCATGGTGAATGACCTAGTGTCTCTCTGCGTTAGACAATTCTAGGAAATACATGGTGGGGTAACTTCTCAGCTGCAAAATAGAGTAAACAATTGCAAGCGAGAAAGATGAGAGCGGTACAGCTATGCAACAAATCGTCGCTACAATGTGTTCAGTATTGAAGTAAGAGTTTATTTTATTTATTTATTTATTTATTTTTTTAATTTATGGACGCTCTTTAACATTTCAGGTCATAAGCGTCCCATTCAATTCAGGGCGTGAAACGGCCGATACTTTTTGTTCAGAAAGTATTTTCTTTCAGGCTTGAGGTTCTTTTACATACCGTAAATATACGACATGGAACCCACGGCTTTACTTCCCTTTCGAAGGATTTAAGATTTTTACGCCTGAAAAAATTCTCCTACCCTGGCCGGGATTGAACCCGCGATCTTGGGTTAAAGAGGCCAATATGGTTACCACTACACCACCAGGACCTACGGTAAGACACATTAATTCTCCTATAATGCATGAACAGAAAATGAATTCCACCACTGTCTTTCTTTTGCTCATTCGTTAGGACTATTCAAAACTACTTTACGTTTCTTGATTATCGTTCCCATTAAGTCCTAAAAGATGAATATTCTGTTGCAATTGGAATGAAATAGCGTGTTTTAAATATGCTCCAATCACTTCAGTGGAAATAGAAGTTCTTTTTCCATATCGATAGCTTGAAAAAATCATACCAATAAAAGTAATATTAAGTACTTTAATTATGTGACAAAGAAAGTATTAAGTATCTTAAATACCCATTTTCACTAACAATGAATGATATCACTCTCTGTTTTCGCTTTTAATAAATGTCTATTTTAATTATATTACTGTCTATTTTTATTGTTTAAAGTGTCTTTTTGCCTACCTATTTTAACCAAAATAAATGCCGGAACTTTGGGGCTCTGCCCATCGCTAATGTAATTCATTTCGTTTCGAATGTTTGTTTTAAGTACCTCCAGTGTTTGAGGGTTAGTTGAATGTACTCTATTTTTCAATATTACACAAAGATGAAAATTATAAATCTTAAAATCAGGGGAAAGAGAAGGGATTAAATGGAAGCTCTTATTTCATCATCATTTTCTGCAATGAGCACATACCATCTTCTATTTTTTTTTTTCCCGCGGTCATTCACAGAATCGGTTTCATTGAACTTATATCTAACTTAAATATTCTTTTAACGTTTTGGAATCGGGCTGCCAGGAAATTAATGCCTAAATTCCAGCCTCGCTCTGCAATAGGACTTTCTGTATTTTATGTACATCTTGAACATTAGTATACGATGACACAGGGAATATTTTACCATTGCACAGCACTACTGCCCTATTCAATGAAGCCTCACTATCGACTGCATAACACAACTACCTGATTATGTCTAAATCCCGCTCGCAACTGGCTGGAAGAGAGAACGCGACTTTTAAGCTGCTCTCACTGTGCTAGTATTATTTATTTTGTTTTAAGTTTATCAATTAATATTTTAGGTATTTTTCCTTCCCTCCACTGCACCCAAGTTACATGTTTTATATATATATTTTTTTTTTACCCTTTTATACCGATTTAATAGATATTTAATAGATATGTTTTTAATAATGTTACTTTTTCTTTCCATTTTTTGGAGTTCGAATCCCACCAGGAACGTCCTCCCTGATTGAGGTTTTTTTCCAGATTTTCCTCAGTCCTCATAAATGGCAAATGCCGGGGAGGTACCCAAAATTTAGGCCTGGAACGCTTCCTTTCTTTAAAAAAAAATCCTTTCCCAATTTACCATTTCATTTCATGCATCATCAGTGTCCACCGCCTGTTTTTTTTTTATTTGTTTATTTACGGACGCTCTTTAACATCTCAGGCCATCAGCGCCCTATTCAATTCAGGGCGTGAAATGACCGACAAATTTTGGTCAGAGGCCTCTCTTTCAGGGTTGAGGTTCTTTATCGTGCCGTAAATGTACGACACGGAACCCACGACTTTGCTTTCCTTCTGAAGGAAACCATACTTAGGATATTTACGCCCGAAAAAAAAAATCCATTGATCCTGGCCGGATTCGAACCCGCGATCTTGCGTTTAGAAGATAAGTATGGCTACCATACATCACCAGGACCGACTCACCGCCTGTGGTGCCTCAGTAGCAAATACGGGCGTTAAACACAATTTAATCAATCAATCAATCAATCAATCAATCTTTCCATTTTATTTAATTTGTATTATGATTTTATTTTTCCCATTATTTAATATATTTAATTCCTTATTTTTTATTGATTTATCAATCATAAGTCATTCTTATATTTTTATTTCTCTTTCGTTTATTCTTTAATTTCCTTTTTCTAATCTTTTCTTGTTCACTTCTTTTTGTCATTATTTTTCCTTTCTCTTTTTCTCAAAGTTACTCCTACAAGACACTGTGACATATTGTGGGAAACTCGGGAGAATGGGATGAGAGATGCGTGCCCTTTGGCGAAGAATGTGAACCTACATGTCGCAGGTTAATTATGCGAGGTTGCTGATACACAGGCTGTTCCTTTACGGTACAGTCAGGTGCATTATAGCTGCACACTTGTACTTAAGAGTTTTTAAATAATGATTGACGCTCGTTTTTACTACCGCGGCATTTCACGCGGTGATACACAAGTTAAATTTATAAATTGGGAATTGTATTTTGAGAAAGAGACGTTCTGAGGTACTACCGCAGCATTTGCCATTGATGGGGACTGAGGAAAGCCTGGAAAATCTAAGTCAATTAGGTCTATTGTTAAGACGTCCGGAAGTAAGTAGTGTTATATAAGCTTAGAGTGTTGTTAAGATGTTCATTTGATGCGCATTTGTACCAAGGTTTATCAAAAAATAAGCGAACTAATTTTAACTGATACTAATGACCTTATTCAAATTCCTTTACGGACTTGATTAAACATAACTGAACAAGTTATTTCAAAACAGAACCCGCGTTTTGAGTTAATGATATTTTTATAACCTCATACTGCACGCACATATTTTAACAGAAATGAACTCCAATATCATGGTTTGTAGTTGGTATGAATAATTAAATAAATTGGATTATGAAATTGAAGATTTAAACTAGGATTTTTTATGCAAAATAGAGGATGTTTGAGATTTTCATTAATTTTAGAAAGGTCCCTGTGTCAATGGCTTAGGTATCTTTTTGCAATATATTCAGACCTTACAGCTCGCCAATGTTGGTAGAATTGCATTGTTTGTTATTATTACTAATTCTTTCAGGACATTTATTATTCACATTATCATCTATTGATATCTATTTACATTTTTGTTATTTAATCATGAGTATTGTTGATACTTATTCGCCCAAAAAGCGAAAGAGAGGGACACAAAACTATAAAAGAAAATGATTAAAATATGAGTCCATGGATTAGAGTATATAGGTTATGGAAGGACAGTAAAATAAGCAAAACGAATTAGATCACCGTGCACGTAAGATGATAGCATTATTATTGTTAATAAAATTTATGCCACCAGTTCAGAAACTTTTATGATCTCGTAACTTTAGTATCAAAGCTTTATGAGCTTATTATCAGTTTGACAATATTTTAAGAATCCTGGCGTTACATTTGTAGATTCTATGTTCGCTTATATTTTGGATGGGCAAATTATGTTTTTTTAAAGTTTTTTTTGGACATATAAGGAGTGAGAAAAATATGTCAAAAATTACACTGAATTTCGATTTGTGTTGCAAAAAGGAACCTGTGTCAGCAGATTTCAAACAGGAAATGATTACATCAACATTTTAGTTTTTAAAGACTAAAATACTGATTATGTAAATATTAATGTGCGCGAGCCAGGAAAGTACATATAACCAGACACTTATTCGTTTATTACCACTTGAAACCCCTTTTTGATAATCTGTTCACAGTATTCAGGACAACACTGTTCAGTTCCTTATTTTCTAAATGATGACTATGAATCTTCTTTTTTACTTCCGAGAAGAGATGAAAGTCTCAAGGTCCGGAGGAAAAGGTGGGTGAGACCTATAATGACCTCTTGAGCTATTTATGAGGGCTCGATGAATGGTGCGTTATTCTGGTTTAAGATCCATGTTGTCCTGGCAGGAATTGGTCGCTGTTTGGCGATTTTTATTTTCAGCATATAATAATAATAATAATAATAATAATAATAATAATAATAATAATAATAATGTAGGACACTAGCAATCTCTTCAATGGCTACAACTGACTTCTTGCACAATAACGTCAATTGTTCAAATTATTTATACGGCTCTTTCAGGAATTGGAGGTCTTAACCTCCTTGAATTATTTAGGCCACTTGAAGACATGTGTTCTGTCTAATGCACACTGTTTATAAACTTGCTGCACATTTCCAAGGTCTGCATAGGCTTTTTGTCTTGTAGAACACAAAACTTCATTGCGGCACCTTACTGCAAATTCAGATCCTTGCTGCGTAAAGTAAACACCGGCTTCTAACTTCCAACTGGATAATGCCGCATATAGCACTAACGGTACTGATAGATGGACTCGCTTTTTCACAAGTAGGTTAATTGCTCTCCAGAGCGGTTTATTTAAACTCACTTAAATCAGTTCCGTTATAAGGGAAAAGAAAATCCAGTACACGGCAATCATAAAACAGTCTCTAGATGAAAATATATCCATTTTTTACTACTTCAAGCACTTCAACAGGACTCCTCTCAATGTTACACTTTTTTTCCTCCTCCTCTTACTTCTGTTAGAGACCACATCGGTTTTTTAAACAGAGTATCTAAAACATTTCTGTGTGGCAAGCTCATAAAGTCCTCATGGTGTGTGCAGTACATTTCAGGGTTAGTAGGCGGAATCAGAGGTGATACTGCCATGCGTCGATATACTATAGGCATACGAGGGGAAGCGTAGGAGGGAACTGCAGCTCCATAGCATTACACTTAGTACTAAAATCACTCCTCTTCCTCTATCTTACGTGCATCCGGGGCCATATTCGCACGCCGAGTGTACATAGGAATAGGTAATGTGCGGGACAAATCTTAATGCCCTCGCACCTTCCCACTAACTTCCGAATGTGTAGTTTTATGGCTTCCGTCTAAACAGTAACGCACTACCACGATATTTGGTAATACTGCAACATTGTTTTCCTGAGTGAGCTGCAATGCACAGCATTCCTTACGCCTATCATATCAACTTAACATTATTAAACAGCTGGATAGTTGTAATCTTACTTCCAGAAAGAAAAGGTCATCAAGACTAGTCCCGTACTATGTTGCACTAAAGTTAATATTAGAACGCCAAGCGTTGAGCTCTTGTGCTTTTTCTGTTACATTACTGATTCAAAGCATATACTCCAAGTAGGAAAGTTATTTTCTATGTACATAGGTATATTTGCTAGTTTTTAGCGAATTCCAAAGGAGCGATTGTACATGAAAATCTTTTCGGAAAACTTCTTCAAATTTCCATTGGTTCTACTTACTAAGCACCAAAAATGACGATGAAATACACACACACACTACATATGGCTTCCTTCGGAAGGGAAGTACAGCCGTGGGTCCCGTGTCGCACATTTGCGGCACGATAAAGAACCTCAAGCATAATAAAAGAGACCTCTGAGCAAAATTTGTCGGCCGTTTCACGCCCTGAATTGAATGGGACGCTGATGTTAAGAGATGTTTAGGAGCGTTCGTAAATAAAACGAATCAAATCAACGATCAACAAAACATATAACGATCAATTAACAAACGATTCATCAAGTTCAAAAACCAGCAAAATTGAGCCATTAGAACATGCATATTAATGTGTATGAGTTAACTCTCTAGTAGCCGCAATTTTTGTTTTTTCCCAATGAAACTCGGCATATAATAATAAATTAACAAAGACTGGTTTTGTTCATTAACCAGCAAAGTTGGACCATTGGGAACCATTAACCTAAGGCAAACATTTAAAAGTCGCTCTAGCGGCCGCAATTTTTTTTCTATACGAAATATAGTATATGCCATTGAAATAAAATAAGAAAAATGCTTTCGAAAATCAGTAATATCAGATTATTAGGAGTGGGGGGGATATCTGAAACCCACAAAATTTAAAAATTGCTCTAGTGGCATCAATATTTGTTTTTTCGCAACGAAACTCTGTACATACCATTTAAATGAAATAAGAAAAATGTTTTCTGAAAATGAGAATTATCGGAATATTCGTAGTGGGGATATACCGGAAAATCAAAATTTAAAGAGTGGGGGGTCAAAGAGAAAATTTAAAAATCGCTCTGGTGGTATCAATATTTGCTTTTTCGCAACGTCGGTATATTCTATTTATTTTAAATAAGAAAAATAGTTTCTGAAAATGAGGAAATCCGACCATTAGGAGTAGGAATATATCTAAGAACCTAACTTGTAAAATCACTCTAGCCTTTAATTTTCTCTCAATTGTTAAAAAATAAATGGATAAATTAATTCAGCACATAAAGATATTTATGACGTTGTATATGTTTTATATTTAACAAAAGACTGTCCTGAAGATATTACACGTGAAATATTACGTAATGTGATGTGAGAATTATATTTGTATGTAAGAGCGCTCTGTAATAACCGTCTGAAAACGTTTGCATTACTTGTTTTATATTACATTTAAATTAAATTTCAAAACCACTTAAAATTAATGGAACTTTTGATTGTATATTGTTGATTGTGTGTATTTGCTTAGAATTAATTGTTTTTGAATAGTAACATGTTTTTGTTTTATTGACACACATGAACTTCTTAAATAAAGTCGAAGTTTTTGTTATTTTTCATTTAATTCATAGTATATCATTAATTTTTGTTGTTTAACCTCAATAAAAGTAATAAGAACATTTCTAAAAATATGTTTTCTCTTTTGTAATATACGAGTATATAGATCGGTCTTGGTGGTGTAGTGGCTACCATACTTGCCTCCTACATCCAAGATCGCGGGTTCGAACCCGGCCAGGACCGATGGATTTTTTCGGGCGTAAAAATCTTAAGTATGGCTTCATTCGGAAGAGAAGTAAAGCCGTGGGTCCCGTGTCGTACATTTGCGTCACGATAAAGAACCTCAAGCCTGAAAGAGAGGCTTCTGAGCAAAATTTGTCGGCCGTTTCACGCCCGGAATTGAATGGGACGCTGATGACCTGAGATGTTAAACAGCGCCCATAAATAAATCAATCAAAAAAAAAAAAAAAAGAGTATATAGATTGCAAGAATTTTAATTTTGTTTTCCTTACTTTTGAAAATTAGAGTAATTTCATTATAAACATTTATTTTCAAGTGATCTTGAAACGGAAAACAGATGAACCTAGTTAAGCAATACATTATAATTCAATTTTTGTTTTATTAGCAACTTTAAAATGGTCATGCTATTACGACACAGAAATGCCATAATTTGGATTTTTTTAAATTCTTTTTTGAAGTTATTGTACTTGCTGAGGAAGTGGGTTATTTTACGCAACTCCTGTGTGATGGACTTTTGTAATCCATATTAAGCACGTACATTGATCACTTGTTACTGCTTTGCAAGCAAAAGCAAATGAGGGATAAGGAACTCTTGCAGAACAGAAAGCAGAAAGCATAGTGTTTTGACAGCTATTTTAAATTTTAAATTTATTTATGCATTAACCCTAACCGTAACAGGCCATATTATCAAAGATCTGTAAAGACGATGCTACGATGATTGTTGTAATTGCCTATTATCACCTCTGTTAAAAAGATGTACTTAAGCATAAAGATACGTACGACATGCAACAAAGTATCTCCAATGTTACGGTGTGGAAGTCTGCTTTTATTCTTCATGGAGATCTTTGGTTTCATCGCAAAGACTTCACTCTGCAGGAAACCCACAGAAAACCAACGTCCAAGAATGTCTTATAATGGCTTAAAGGGTGTAAAAATAATCTACAGAAAGCTCAGAAATCTCTAGCCCAATGATATGATCACCAAAAATGTCTGTAATCTCCGTGCAAGTGAACTCTTCTTTTTTAATTGTCTCCATGGAGTTCCTGGACGAGCACCGTAATATGGATGCTAAGTTTGAGTTAGGAGATGCTTAAATTCTCAGAAATTATCGCGAAGTCTTCTGTAACTTCGTCTTAATGAATGAACATGAAATAAGGAATGGATACTGGTTTTGCCCACTGACAATGTGCACAATTCACTCTCTAGTTCATCTCTTATAGCGGCCGGAACACTTGAAAGCTGGACAGACACCTTTCGTTGTAACGTATTCTTGACTGCACACTACCTCTAGCCTCAGGATGTGAGCATATTCTGCGATATGCATTGGATGATAGGGACGGGCGAGAACGTTTTCAGCACTTCATTCCGCTCACGGCTGGCCAATTTTGTACGTCTCCATTGGGGGCATTTGCGGAAGGAAGATAAAAGAGCTCCCCGACGCTGGCGAGCCTTCTCCCTTCCTTCCCAGAAGTTCGAGCACCTCAGAAAGACCACTGCTACATCAGCCACCACAATAGAAATCTTTCCAAAGCGCAAACTACCGTCACACCGCACACAACATCAGCCCGCTTTGCCTGGCAGAACCAACGGAATTAACTATATGAAATGGGAGAGCGGAAAATTCGCAGAAAGGAAACTTCCTTCCCTTGCCTAAGTGAACAGTGGAACCATGAAAAAGTCCAGAGTTCAGGATGTCCGGCCCCAAGGGATTTGAACCCGGTAACTCCTGAATGAGAGTTTCAAGCTTTACTGCTCGGTGTCTGTTGCTGATTAAACATACTCTACCAAAACCTAGAATTCTTCATTTTTACTGATGTAGAATATTTTCGAATTTACGGTTTGTATTAATGAACTCTTGGCTTCAGTGGTCTAGCAGTAATACGCTCTTCTCTGGACCCAGGTTTGCGGGTTCAAATCCAGTCGAGGTCAATAGGTTTTTTCTGGGTAAAACTCTAGACCATAAGTCCTCAGGGTCCCTCCAGGGCAGAAAAAAAAAAAAAAAAAGAACTCCGTGGACAAAATTATCGGTCAATTCACTTTCAAACAATACCTTAGCATTACAACAGATGGCACTTGAAGCGATTGACTGACTAACTATCTTTCTGACATCTGTAGGTGCTAAGTGTAAATAAATTAGAACGGTTCAATGTGTCTTGCGTTTCTAGAAATCCCTTCAGCTGACAATATGACAATTACTTTGCTGACAATCCACCTATTATTCGCTGTCTGTGATCTATCTACTACCCAGAGAGATATACTTATTTGAAATGTACAGATGATTGTGTTGGTTAAAAGTGTAGCTATATTCGAATTAATCAGTCAATCCAGTGGCTGCTAGTGACCCTTGTAGAAGAGTGGACCAGGGGCATTACTACATGACACCCAAATGGCGAGGAGGAAGGTGTGTTTTATTAAGACTTATGCTCATCCCCCACCCCATTCTCTCATAATTGCAGCACCATCGTGCATTTACACTATAAACTTCTGGTTTATATAGAACTCTTCTCACCTCCACGGGTAGCCGAGGTCGTGAGCGCAGATCTGGAGATCTCAGGACCGTCATCCCTGACTGAGGGTTTTTCCAGGTTTCCCTCAGTCCTCATAAAATGGCAAATGTCGGAGAGGTACCTTAAACTTAGGGCTGGCACATTTCATTCCTAAAATAAAAATATATCCTTTCCCAATTAATTATTTCATTTAAAGTATCATCAGTGTTCACCGCCTGGTGCCTCAGTAGTAAAAACGGGCGTTAAACACACACACACACACAAAGAAGGAGGAAAAATAAATAAATTCTTCTAATTCAGCTGTTAAAGTACGACTTAATGCTTCTGCAGTCAATTGAGAAACAGAAATAGATTTTATGATTGCTTCAATCGGTTTACCCTCACTGATGTATCGTAACATCACCGCAAATGGTGACATACACGAAATATTTGTCGTTTCGTCGGCCTGTAGAGAAAAGGAAATTTGCCGTTTCTATTTCTTTTCTAATCTCATTCTTATAGACAACACACGTTTCTAACTTCACACTCTGTTAGCTACCTTGTCTTGCTGAATAAGCTCGGTTGATGAAGTCAAAATTGTTTCATTTCTAACTTAACACTTAAACTTAGACGCGAAAATAGCGTCTTCAATAAAACGTTCACTTTATTCATTGTCACAAAACTGTTACGTTTTTTGCAACTTAACAGTTAGCACTGTGAAAGTCAACTTTCCGGTGACAAACAGTAACGAAGCCACCCAATTCCAAACAAATTGTAAAAACAACCACTAGTCACTTATGCTGGTGTCAGTAATCCCTCAAATGTGGTTGCTAAGAAAAGAGAGAATACCGAGCGCCGGGGTATTCTTGGGACATCTTTCTATTTAGGAACCAAGAGAACGCAGAAATAAGCAGGAGAAAGGCTAACCCATCTTGGGGGAAGACAAATATAATTACTTATAAATTTTGCTGATGTTGAAGGTATGCGCTTGAAGCGTAAAATTTTCCAGGCTGACCCTTCCTTGTACTTGTCTCTAACGGAGTTACTTTAGAGAGAAAATGAGCTTATTGCGTAAGATATAAGAACCAATCGGTTATACGTCGCCGTTTTCGTGCGGTTTTTGTTTCAACAGTTGACCAAGAGAAGGAACAAAAAAAAAAAAAAAAAAAAAAAAAAAAGGTAAATAATTATGGCACATTATTCGGGGGAGGGAGCAGGTCCATCTGGCTCTTATTGAGGGGCCGCCCCTGAGTTCATCCATTTTATTGTTTATATTATTCTTAATATTTTACTGAAATTATTGCAACAGTTATTTGTAAACAAAGAATCACTCCTTGTTATTGTCTTAGTAATGCATTTGTATTACTGAAGACACCTACATAGTTGGTATAGGGTAGTAAAATGTTATTGCTGCATTTGAAAAGTTTAGAACTCTACAAAGCATCGACAATTGTACAGAATAAATCACATGGTATGTTTCTCTGAAGGACTTCCCTGGAAGGTTTCATTAGTAAAAGATAACAAAGGCATTTTGGTTTTCTTAACATTCCAAAATAATTCCTGTATTCAAATTTTAACTTTCACCTCTTTTATCATTACCTTTTTGTGTTTTATTTTATTTGCATTTATTCATTTCTTTAAATAAATACAAATTAAACACTTAAAGATAACACTACCTGTTATCTTGCGCCCTTCTTCTTCTTATCTATTTCTTCGCTAATGCTATTCAACGGAATGGAGAGAACACATTCAAATTTGAGTAATGTTTGTAGAGGCACTGAGCCTTCTGATGTGGAAGGAGCGCTGCCTTCACTCAGTGTATCTCATACATTATCAAAGCGGCTTCTCTTCGCTAATCCATCATGGACTCTCTGACATGCACCCCACCGCGCCCTGATTACCGCACCTCCCCCTCGTGAGCCTTACTTACTATCCTCCGAAATTAAATAATTTTCCTGGGAAGCTCTCGACATTTTATTAGCTTCCCTAAAAGCAGTTACACTGGTTCCTCGATCGACGATATCCATGATTAATGATTAATGAGCTTTTGCTACACGGTTTTAATCTCACAGTATCTTCATGAATTTCATTAAGGGATATTATCTTCTCCAGGAATCTAACAATGACGATAACAAGACACCAGCACGCCATATCTGAGCTGAAGCTTCTATAATATTGTGAATTTATTACCTGATACTGCAGAAGTGGTTAAAGACTTTCATTACGTTTAGTAATGATCACCTCTATATTCTATAGGATTAATACAACATATTCGTATTCATTTACTAAACTTTTTTTTTTGACTGATTTATTTAAGGACGCTCTTTAACATCTCAGGTCATCAGCGTCCCATCAGGGCATGAAACGGCCGACAAATTTTGCTCAGAGGCCTCTCTTTCAGGCTTGAGGTTCTTTATCGTGCCGTAAATGTACGACACGGGACCCACGGCTTTACTTCCCTTCCGAAGGAAGCCATACTTAGGATTTTTACGCCCGAAAAAATCCATGGGTCCTTGCCGGGTTCGAACCCGCGATCTTGGGTGTAGGAAGCCAAGCATGGTAACCACCACACCACCAGTACCGACTTCATTTACTAAGAGAAAGACATAGTTTTAATTGTAAACAACAAAATACTGATGATATACCGAAATAAATTGATACCAGTGAACGAATGGGTAATGATAACGGTATTGTCAGTATTCTTGCTATTGGAGCAATTATTTAAGCATCATTAGCAATGGATGTTTCAGAGAGTGGGTTACTTATATTAGGATTTCCAGAAATTTAAACTGTAGCAGCTCTTCTAATAGCGCGAGTAGTGTGCTAAGGTAGGCTATCATCGTCCTTTTGAACCATAATTTACTTTCGAGAAAATAACTTGCTCCCGTTTTAATAGAACCAAACTTTTTAACGAGCCCGTTTTTATTCTCTTTCCCTCCTTGTCTTCGCTATAAACCTAATTTATGAGAAAGCTTCGCTAGCAAAATGGTACCCCCTTATTTACATATCTATTGTTTCTTGTAAAACTAAACCGCAACTAACATCATTTTAGTTTACCGGGGTTCATTGCGCTTTGGTGTGTCTGATTTGAATTCTGAGAAGAAATTTAAAAGGATTTAAAAACTGCTTCATTAATTCCATAATGATTCTCTGCGTGTGTTTTCCTTCCATTTTTACAATTGTTCACGGAGATAGTTATAGTCAAAAGAAGTCTAATTATAGATTGGGTGATTTAGAGTTAGACTTGACAACGGCTGAGAGATTTCTGCAATAGAGTGCTGTAAACATAAACAAATCGAAATTATCTAAGGAAGGACACATACTTTAAATAATATAGGATGGCGCAGGGAAACAGGAGCATTTGAATATACTGTTGATAGTGTTTACAATTTCTTTCTGTGGAGACATCTTAAAAGTAACATGCACAGCACATGTCCTGCAACCATCGCTGAACTGAAACAGAGGATTGAAGAGAAATCACTGACATTCCTTGATTGTGTTGATTTGGTTTATTTATGAACGCTCTTTAACATCTCAAGTCATCAGCGTCCCATTCAATTCAGGGCGTGAAACGGCCGACAAATTTTGCTCAGAGGCCTCTTCTTTCAAGCTTGAGGTTCTTTATCGTGTCGTAAATGTGCGATACGGGACCCACGGCTTTACTTCCCATCCGAAGGAAGCCATACTTTGGATTTTTACGCCCGAAAAAATCCATCTATCCTGGCCGGGTTCAAACCCGCGATCTTGAAGGCAAGTATGGTTACTACTACACCACCAGGACCGACACATTCCTCGAAACATGTTATACCGAACATTCCAGAGTTTACACAACAAGCTATCAGAATGTGTACGCCGAAAAGAGCACATTTGTTTGATGCCATCTTTCAGAAATAAAGTGTAAAGTGACATTTTTACATTACAACATAGTTAATGGTGTACTATGTACATGCACTTCCATCAATAAATAAAAAATTTCCTGTTTTTATTCCTGCATTTTTAAGTTAATACAAAATTTCCCGTTTCCCTACTCCACTCTATATTCTTGCTAATACCTAAATCAATGATAAACGACGAGGAAATAGGGGTATTTTATTCAACTGTGTTCTTACTAGTTATTACTATTAACTTTTGTTTTATTTATTTAAAAGTTACAATATTAACGATTAAATTTTTGGTTTTTAATTTTTAATCACTTTTCTCTGTTAAAATATTGGGGAAAACGGTGAGGGACGTTTTTAATAAATTAAATAAATACTCAACGATGTTATTTAAATTCAATAAAATGTTAGTGGCTACTGGAATAATTAGAAATAGTGAAGCACAAGCTTAAGCCGCTGGGGCTGAAAGATGATGTGGAGATGATATCAAGTATTTGGCAGCTCAGAAGGACAATATCCAGGTAAACCAAGGATTACAACTGCTGCACAAAACAGATTTCTGTGCCTAAGGGCCCTGAGAGAAAGGAGATCAACTGCCGCCATGTGTCCTGCAGAATGTTGATAATTTAACTATTACAACCCAAACTCGTTAGAAATAGACTGTAGGGAGCATTACTTCATTTCTGTCATTCAGCGATTAACCATGAAAAGGCAAATCGTATTGTATGTGCCGGAAGCATGCCAATTGACAACAAGAACAACGAAGCCATGTTCTCTTCAAGGATGAATCACACTTCGGTCTGTGTCCAAATTCTGGGAGAATACACATGTGGAGACACCCAGGTATCGTAGAAACCAGGCATCCTAAGTAGGAAGTTGGCAAATTCAAAGGAAAACCATCAGGGTGTGAGGAGGAATAATGACAAATATAAAAATCGATCTGATTTTGATCTTTGGAACATAATTCCACTCAAAATGTTTTGAGTTTATGGTTCTTCCTAGAGCCGAAGCTTCTGACCCTGCATTTCTTTACATGAATGATCATTCTAAAGCGCGTGTGTCTAGGTGATTAGTGTAATACCAGAGTGACTTGCTTAGTACCCAGCTCAAAATCGTATCGAACATCTGTAAAATATTCTTCAACAGAGAGTTTTACAGGTTACTGAAAACACCAAATACTCTGGACGAGCTGTACATTCATTATCAGACTATCAAACAATATGAAACCCATATAACTATTCATAACTATTTAGGCTTTCGCGGCCGGCGTTAATCCAATAAAATGATGTTTCCGGGCTTATTGGCCGTGGTCCAAAAGATGTAAACACACCTGACGTTTCGCCCGTCACTCCGTCGGGCATCTTCAGAGGATATAACTATCACACTCGATTACTGTAGCTCAAGTGACGCTTGTAGCAGCCTCGTCTAGTTTATATGGGTCCGGAGCACCGCCCTCTTCCTTTTCACTGGCTGCTGTTCCGCCAATCGTAGTGGGGCACCGGCCATTATGACGTAATAGGTGCTGTAGTTATAAGGCTTGATTTTAGTGTCATCCAGAACCGACATCCATGCCTTATGCATGGATAAAATGAAACATCATTTTATTGGAATATGAAACCCTTTATCACATTTCTCCAATACTAAGAAGGTATCAAGCAGTATTTAATGCAAAAGGGCGCTGTACAAATTACTGATGGCACAAGCGTCATAGAAAACTTCAGAAAAAAGGCAATTTTACATATTTTTATGATTGTGTGTGAGTGCTTTTAGAATATGGATTTATTTTTGTTAAACCGATTAAAAAGTTGTTTTATGAACTAATGTGTTGTATTATTAGTGTAAAGATTGTAAATACTGTTTATACAAATTGTATAATGATAACTATTCATAATTAGTAGAGCATTTAAAAAAAATCTGTTTTCGTTAGACAATTTTGATGTGTGTATTAAAATCCTATATATTTTTAAACCTTTAGAAACTATTGTATTTGAAATACGCTGCAGACTGGCCAGTTATTATACATATTTTAACATTTCATAAGGCTTTTTAAGTTGTGCATTCTCCTCTATACATAGAATACTTACGAATTTGATTTTTCCTTTCCCACTCATTTAATATTGGATTGTGCATATGTTGTTAACGATTTCCTAATATTTACGACATTGTTTTGCAACAAGTTTGCCTTGAGTTATGTTATATTCCTTGTATACCTATTACAGCTTTATAAAACGAATTAAGAATTTATTTAACCGAGCATAAATGTATAATAAGTAAAAATATTTCGTTTCACATTGTCACAGTCTATTTTAAATACACAAAGCCGACGACCAATATGTCGCTTCCCTTTGTCGAGTAACCATCATAAATATCGTTCTGTACTCATTACATTGTCCTTAGGTTGGATTAGGAGCGTAGCTGTATCACTTATCTACAAGCATTATTAATAAAAATGAAATAAATTTGAGAACTAAGCGGACTATGCAAATGTGAACGGTACTCAAAATGAAACTGTTATTTATTTACCTTTCGTAAAATTTTGTGCAATCAACTCGTCCGTCCAAAAGGAGATCATTTCGGGAGCAGCTTATGCCATGTCCACTCTCTTTAAGCTCGAGCTCTCGACTGTCTAGAAACCGTTGAAAAACACTATGCGTCACTTTACTGCGCATGCGCAGATTTACTTTTCTTTATGAACAAATCCCCAAGCGTCACTTCTAAATACTAACCGACTCAATACTACAATACATTTACTAGGTTCCCCACTTTGTCCCCCCCCCATACAATACAATATTGTGTGTGTTTTTGAACGAACGAATATATGCTTCATGAACCCAAACTCAGTAACCTGATAGGCAGTTTGATTAAGCTATTGCAATTATAAATAATATAACCTCTTTAAAACATATATTTGCTAATATTTCAATGAAGTAGTGCTCACAAATGAGTAGTTTTGCAAAATTAGTTACGTAGCATATCTTTCTTTGTTGCTTAATCTATCCGGTCTGTTCGCCTGAAGTGCTTTTGGCCGGAAATTAGGAAATTAAATTAAACTATATCAGTATGCTAAATGCTGATATTTAATAGCGTTTTATCCTGTTACAGGAATCTTCACATTCAGCCCTTCTCTTATAATTAACGTGCTCCAAATAAGCTTTATCGACTCGCATTCATTAAAACTGGTTCCAGAGGACTCTCACTATAATTATAACTACCTCGTATTTTCATTAATGTTCTCTATCTGATCATAGATATTACTGTTTGTTATTTGTTTTTATCTTGATACCTTGGTGGTGATGCGCTCTTCTCGGTTCCGTATCGTAGATTGTATTTACGGCATGTTTAAGAATTGCATACCTTAAAAAAGAGGTCCCTGGACAAATTATCGGCTATTTCACTTCCTAGTAATACTTTCGTATCATACTAGATTGCATTTGAAACAGCGATTGGCTGGCCGTCTATCTTTCTGACATCTGTTGGTACTAAGTGTAATTAAGTGTGAATGATTCATAATTATGGTTCGTCAGGATCCGAAAGGAGCAATCGCTGACAAGTGAAGAGACAAAGAAAAAACTTCAGAAGTCAATATTTTTTGGTTGTTGTTTTAGGTGTCATTCAGTAGTTTAAGTAATATAGTTGTATATGGTTTAACTGTATAGAATAAAAATCTGATTACTCCAGAGAAACTTGAATGTTTTAAAACCACAAGCAGGGGAAAAACCTGATACCCAAGTGAGTTTGGGAAATAATCTAATAAAAAAATAAAAGTTTTACATTCTCCTACACTGTACTGATGAATTTATTGCATCTGTTATATAGCCATTACTGTGATTCACTACATTCATCATGTCGGTCCTTGGTGGTGTAGTGGTAACCATACTTGCCTTCTAAACCCAAGGTCGCGGGTTCGATTCCGGCCAGGATAAATGGATTTTTTCGGGCGTAAAATATCGTAAGTATTCCTTCGGAAGGGAAGTAAAGCCGTGGGTCCCGTGTAGTACATTTACGGCACGATAAAGAACCTCAAGCCTGAAAAAAGAGGCCTCTGAGCAAAATTTGTCGGCCGTTTCACACTCTAAATAGAATGGGACGCTGATGACCTGAGATGTTAAAGAGCGTCCTTAAATAAACAAATAAAAAACTACATTCGTGACAATAATGTCTCTGAAAATGTACTTTTAAAGCAGTTTTAATTATTTTTAAGCACAAAAATGATGCACAATGAAACTTAACATCATTGTTATTTATTTAGCTGCTATATATTGAAAAAAATATAATAAAAGGATTAGTTTTATATTGTTATAGAATAATTAGTGTAAGAACTTTTCGGGATCATCAGGACTTCTCAGGGTTTTCTTTGTAAACTTTGAATTACTTTTAAAAATCGAGCATATCATTGTTATCCTTAAAGCAGTCTATGTATATATACTTTCATAATTATGTTTGTTTTTGTTATACTGTTTTAGAGCAGAAATTTTAATTTTGTTCTCCTGTTAAGTTAGTAAAATGTGACTCATGTGCTTTTTCCCTGTACTGTTCAAGTGAAAATGTCTATGAAGAAGAATCTTGATATGAATAAATAACGGAGCAGGATGACTCAGGCGGTAACGCTTGAAATTTGAATTCGGAAGGGTTTAAATGCTTTGGGGCCGGCCATTCTGATATTGGTTTTTTCGTGGTCACTTCAGAGTTATCCTGTCCCGGTGCCGGCGGAGGCCGAGTGTTAGCCAAGGGACGGACGTTAGATGGCCGAGCTAAGCCGAAGGTTGCGCGACTAGGTTGGTCACTTCAGTGTTGAGACACTTTTCGACTTCTTTCTAACAAGAGTTTATTTATAGAAGAATAATGAAAGAGGTTACAAAATGAACAATAAGTCAAATGAGAAACTGTGCTGAGAAACTACTAAGTCCCAAGGAGAGATTCAGGATGTGATTCTTAAGTATAAAAGCGACAAAGGAATTTGAAGATAAGGCGAGGCACGTACTGTGTTGTGTTTTGTCCCTAAGAGATTATTTCTGGGGTCTTATATTTCTTCAAACAACCAAAATTACTCTGTACTTGCCAGATGTTCATAAATTGGAAGACAGTGGTTGAATCTGAGCATTAATGTGTGGCTGTGTGAGAGTGATGTAATTATCCTTCCAAAATTAATATGTCAACTCAGTTATTTCTGCTTGTTGTGAGTAGACCAAAAGGACATAAGAGTCAGATCTCGTCTATGTTCCCTTTTAAAACACTTGAAGTGGTAAATATATATTAAGGAGCGATTAAAGTGTGCATTGACATAAAAAAAAACCTGCGAGAAAATTGGATAAAAAGAAAACGTACAAAACATGAAGGGGTTAAAGAGTTGATCAAAAATATGCTCTGGCGTTTTGAGGGCAATTGGATAGAAAACATATACAAAATGCTGAGAGGCCAAAGCGGTTCTTCTACTTCCTTCAAAATATTGGGGGGGGGGGGGTGGGGAGGAATGTATATGCTTAAATGAAGCAGTGGCGTATGGTATATGCGATAAAGGACATTTCCTTTCTATGCATTTTCCGTCCTTCCATTACATATATTATCACAGTGTTGGTGTGCGACGTAGCAGTAGATTCGCGCGTTGGTAAGATTGCAGCCCTGGTGTCTGGTATGAAAGAAGCCCTTCTGAGGGGCTCCAATTCCTTGGGGATGCTCCATTTGGAAACGATATTAGAGACCACGTCTGCCTCCGTGCTTCACAGCCCCTGGCTCCTGGTCAACGGTGTCTCCCCCATATCATTTCCTTGGGATGCACAGGAAGCTGGAGCACAAGAGTTTCCTTCTCTAACTCATTAAATCTTATCCAATAAAGCGGTAAATATCTTCGAGAGGAATTAAACAATCATTGATAGCAGACAGATCACATGTAAAGACAGGTCTAAAAGTACTGCGCTAAACAGGGAAGACAAGACTCAATTCAAGAAACAAGCAAGTTATAAGTAACTTTGCTCAGCAGAAAACTGTACTACAAATTATTGTTGTATTATTGTAAACCCTTTTCGCTGCCACAGCCCCTTTTGCATGTCTGCTCTTTAGGGTTCCAGCTCAGGGCTTGTTGCGTAGATAAGGCTTTTATCTGCATGACAGGAAAGATTAGACACTGAACACTTAATTTAATTCATTCCATTCATCTTCTCTAAAGAACTCGTCAGTTGGTGGAACTTTAAACACTTACAAAACAAAAAAGAATAAGACACTTGAAGGTTTTCTGCCGCTCTTCTGTGAGGATAAGAAGTAGCGTAACGAGTCTGCAAGCATTCCGCAAGTATCTACACCTTGGAACACACACAAAGAACTTTCGAGGTTATTACACTATTTAGCAAAATGTTATCCTTGTTTCTTTTCTGACTGAAAGTCGTCTAGTTTAATTTTCAGAGATTGATGCATTTTCTCCAAGTTAAGCAACCTCTTCCCGTTTAAAGTATCTGCTTGGTATTCAGACGTTCTATCGCTTTCTTAGCGATTGCCAAATGCTCCTCATCTTTATGCAAAAAAAGAAAACAGAGGAGGGAAAGAAATGTAGATAGGAGGAGGAGGAGGAGGAGGAGGAGGGCTATAAAAATGTAGTAGACAAGTTCTTAATAGGAATATAAAACGTATGAAGTGACTCCTATCTTAGACCCCTTCTTCTTACGAAATGATACATTATACTTTTCTCTCTCTCTTTTCACTATCGTCCCTTCTGCCTTATTATTTTTCTTCTAAGGAAGAAAGGAGCATTTTCTTTTGGAATGTAAAAGGAACACCGCATGCATGAGTGTGCATAAAGTCAAACATTGCCTTAGTCACCAGTAATTGAAAGGATTCATGGTGCATAAACTTTGCACAATATGCTTAATGTTCTGCAAGAATCTCAAATGAAACTGGAAAAGAAAAGTCTTAGCTCTAACGTCAACAACAGCCTTATCATGTAACTTAATTTTATTTCTTACAAATTCATAAAGAAGAAAAATACATCTAATTTCGTATTTTAATCTTATATAATTACTGTTCAAAACAAACTTGTTGAAAAAAAAAAACAAACAAATTTCTACAGTATTTGGAAATGTAAAAATCATTTGGGTATTATTAAAAGTTAATTTAGTATTTTTAATACTTTCTATTCGTTTCATTTTTAAGTACTTAGCAGGTACAGTTTGAGTGAATTAATAATTTCCAACTGTAAAAGCACTTACTTATTTACACTTTTATGAAATATAATCTTAGAAACATTTTATAGTATTACATTTAGTTTGACGTTCAATATATTACTATTTCTAAGAATTTTCATATAACTACCACGCGGGGTATTATTGATATTTTAGATGAACAGAGGGCGTCTCAATGTGAATGAATGACGTTAATTGTTAAATTTAATTATACACATAATGAAGCAATGAAGCAATTTAGTAATTGCTTGATATTTCTATTTTTTTTTTTTTTTCTGAATCGTAAGTAGTTTAGCTAATAGTATGTTGATTAAACGTAACTTGTGAGCACGCAACGCAGAGAAAAGATGATATATATATATATATATATATATATATATATATATATCCTAGACTGTTAAATCTTCTTAAATACATTATATATGTGTGTCATTATACCAGAGATTTTTCTAATAAGACCTGAATTTTTAAGTAATAAAATCCATATTTTATGTTTTTACTGTTATGCGATATGCCGTTATAACTTTTATTTTGGTACTTTTGGAAACATGATTTCAAAAAGTTAAATTTTTTTTTACTTGGTATTGGTACATATATGGCTTTATTATTAACCGATGATTTCAGAGTCACAGTATAGGATTTGGAGATAATTTAAATTTCTTACAATAACGAAGTAATGCACACGTTTTTTTTTATCATACAATAGAAAATAAACTAATTAGAACACCACATTACAAATAATTGGAACAAAGACATTAAAACACAGAAGTATTTAAATGCATTCACATAAAATATGGGTTGAAAATCAAATAGTATCAACACTGTTGTTAAGCTGTTAATGAACATGTGAGAGCGTTGTTGTTCTCAGCATGTCTAGAAGAATGATATAGCATCCAGCTCACTCAGTGTCACTAGCGCACTATCTGTAGACGAACGAATAAGAAGCTGTCGAGAAATGTAGTAAATTTGGACCCCCTAAAGTGATGTTTTCTAAAAGTAAGTAGTCGCATGGATTAAAATTGATGTGGCACATGTTAAAAACGTGATAGAATGCCATGCAGGTCTGCGAGAAGCCTGTGGCAATGAAACTTTGCCATATCGAAAGGTGGCCCGCAGGGTACCAGACTTTCGGCAAGGACGCAATACAGTGAAACATGCATACGTTTGGGCGCTCCTTCTCAAACGTCTACAAAAAGCGATTTAGCTGCGATATCTAGTGTCTTCTTGAAGTGTGACAATGGTGATAGGGGATTATATTGAAGAAGTGTAAAAAATTTCAAGTTATAAAATAAATGCTTACTGCTTATGAATATGTTGCCATTATTTTCTTTCTAGCAATCATATTTTAACAAAGTTGTCTTTTACATTCGTGTCCTACTGTGACAATTGACTATTAATCACATTAATTATTCAACGCTTAAGCCAAGATTGAGAGCTGACTCTGATATTTAGATAATGTGACTTGTTGACTATTATTTATGAAATGAAAATACTATTGATCAAAACTGAAACGCTCATACTGACATTTGGGGGGAAAACCTTTGCAAAATATAGTTATACAAAGTGAGGCATTTATAATATCGCTGCCATTTTTGTCCGAAACTAAGGAGAATATCGGAAAATGCTTTAGATAAAATTTGAAGTACTCTTAGGGCACATAAGATAGCGATCTTAACTCCTCCTTAAAATGCCATTCTCAATGTCATTTCAAAGTCAAATTGTTTTTTCAAATGGAATGGTGCATTTTCTTCTCCGGGAATGGAAAGAGCATTCAATTTTCGGTATGAAAATTCTAGTGCATCTGTCAGCTAGGGATGATAGATGGTGTGAATTTGGACAAATAAGAAAATAAATGTTTTTCACACACTTTCACTTTCCTGGTATCAATTTACGTATACTGGAAAAATTACCGTTTTGAATTTGTAGTAGAGCTGTAGGCAAAATTCCACCCGCTTCTGAAAACCATCCCCATGAAGCGCTTGATATAAGCTAGAGTGATATGAATGGCTTTTGTGATACTTAATCTTTGTCCTTTGAGAGATTCCTGCATCATGTTCCAGTTGACGGGAATTTTGGCGAGGAATAGCTGATACAGTGACTTCCGAATTTTCCCCAGTAGTAATTCTCATTCTATGGTGTTTTCTTGATGCGACACCTCCCGTTTCGGAGAGTAAGTTAGCAAGTAGTTGAAAATTTCTAACAAATGACTCCCTCCTTTCAGTATATCGATCTCCGTATAAGTTTCGAGCTGCTCTAGCGTCCTTATGATCTTTGTGTAAATGTAAATCATATCAATCTTCTCGTTGATTGTGTATAGAACATCCATGATTGAAAAACGAAGTGAAACAACGGAGGAAAATGCCCTTTGAGGTTTGAATTGCTAATGATGAGCACTTGTTTGTGTACCGATGTCAACAAATGAGCATCTGTGTGTAAACAAACGAGTTTCCTTCATAGGAATAACAAAACAAAATAAGAGGTGAAAGTAAGTGAAAAACATTTGATGTCTTATTTGTCCAATATTACATTACCTATCATCCCTAGCTGATAGATGTACTAGACCATTTATGCTGAAAATTGAATTCTCTTTCCATTTCCGTGAAAGAAAACACATCATAATATTTGAAAAAATAAATAAAATACAAATTGACCTTGAAATGCGCTTGAGAATGACATTTCAAGGACGAGTTAAGGCCACTATCTTATGCCCCTCTAACAGCACTTCAAAATTTGTCTGAAGCATTTTCGATTTTCCCCTTCGTTTCGGAGGAAAACGGCCCCGACGTTATAAATGCCTCATTGTATATATATTTGAAGTATGAATGACAGCTTTATCCTTATTTATAGTCAGTAGGAACATAGAGAGAAAGAAGAGGCACACCAACACAATGCCACAGAAGTAGCAAAATGCGTTAAAATATTATTGGCACTGCCTCATTAGATCTATCCGTTCCAAATAGCTTCATCATAAGAGGCATGCATTTAAATAATTGTATCAAAATATCCATCATGACTAAGAAAAAGAACAAACGTGTTTAGTATAAAGCGAAGGAAAAGGTACATCGAAAAAACGGTAATCTCTACAGAGATTATCCTCACCCCATCATTCCTAAGTTAATGCTGAAGTTCAGATAGGGATCAAGGCAAGGCGCCATGTCCATCACACTACCAAGTACAGCCATCACCTCGAATTTACATACAAATGAGTTTGGAGCACCCATCCATCTTTGTTTCCAGCCAGCCTTACGTACATAGGGCAGTGTGCATAATCCTGTGTAAAGGGCTACATTTTATAGAACGTGTGTGTTCGCCCACATCCCCTTTACTGAGATATTGCATGTAATTTCGAGACAAACCACCCAGTAATAACTTCAGGCTACGCTGGAAATGAACTGCGTGTAATGCATATTTTATCTTCACTACCTTTTAACTGTGCATATTTTGGATTATGTATCTGAATTTGCTGTATTTTATATAAATATAAAGTTATAAGAGATTAAAATGTAAAAGCATTAGACAAGAATAGTCTAAACCATTCCGAGTAGTTTAGAGAATTCACTAAAAACTTGAAAAAGAGAAAGAAATTTCGCAGGAAAATTTGTTGAAAAATATTCTAAGAGAAAATAAGTGATTGGAATAACTTTTATAATGAGTGCATAGGCGCTTGACAAATAATTACCTCCCTTAATTAATTTTAGTAAAAATCAAATCATCTCTGGGGGGTAAAAAGCGGGCGAACTTATTAAATAATCATTTTATACCTGTGTTTAATCCCAATTCGTGAAAGCAGGCAAAGGATGAGTTGAAAAAGGTACAGGATAGATTGGTAACTCTTGACAACTAGACGCAAAAAAGCGAGACGTTGTGCATTTAGCATAAGGGTCGTAGAGCATGAAAGGCTCTTGGAATTAAACTTAACGTACACTCATATCACTCAAGAAAAGATCTTAAATTTAAAACTCAAGGAAGACGACAGACATAGGAAAACTTTTGTTCTTAAATAGAACCATTTATGACTGGAATTACTTACCTGCAACACTCTTTGAAAACAAACAAACAAATAAATATGAGAAACATAGATAAGTACTATGATTCATAGTTTTTCCAGAGGACATATATTGAATTAGGTTGAAATGTATTAAATTATGTAGACGTGTACATAAATAAGATGTCATGTATTTAATTAGGTTAAATGTGTTTAATTACATTGACACTTACTTGATGTACTTAATTAGATTGACATATAATTTTAAGTGCAAGTTGTATATATTGTAATTTGATTATTTCTCCACTCTCAAAGAATGTAAGTGCCAATTACAGTTTGAATAAATATATACAATACAATCATATAATTTTTACTATACAAGCACGTGAAAAGTATAACAAATTATATATATTTATGTAGAATATTATATATTTTGAATCATGTGCTTAACCGAATTAAGTGTTTATCCATATATTAGCTATTTGCAATAAATATCAAGAAATCTTATCATTTACGCCTAAGGTGCTTGAAATGTAATTAAGAATGACAAAATTATTAGTGGTCTATTGGTAGCGTTAATGATTATAAATTAAAAGGCTCTGGGTTCAATTCCTGGTTAGGTCAAGCTGTCTGAGTAAGGTGTTATTCGAAATGTGATTGCCAGATAGGTTCAAGGCGCCAAGGACTCTTAGTTCATTTGCCCCATCATTAATTCATTTTATTCATCCCTATAGACTACACCTACAGTATTCAAGTTTATAGCTTAATGTCACGACAAGGCCAATGCAGTCAATTAAACTATTCGTTTTAGTTTTCAATTAAATGTCCAGTTTAACAGATTCAATGTGCAAATAGTTTTCTCAAGAAGCTATATCTCGTATACTGTACTCCTGCATTTATAATAACTATCAAGTAGGTGAAAATACTATCGCTAATACATAAAGATAAAAATAGCCTTTTGTGTCCCTTAAGAGCAATGGCCTCCTAACAATTAGGGAAAGCCCGCTTTTTCCTAACGTAGTGAGCTATTCCACGCTAGTTGTTCGTATGCTGTTTAAGACACTGACTGATTTGTTCTTTGGATACTCCATTTCTCACTGCACTAGTTGCTTCTCGAGAGATGTGCATTTTTCTCTTTCTCTTCCTACTCTTGATCAATCTGAACCTGCACGTTCCTTGAAGAGGTCTGTCCATCTTCTTCTGGGTCTGCCTTGTGTTCTGTTTCCTATCCGGCGGTTCTACATGGAGATCTTGTAGGTCGATCTATTGTCCTGCATTCTTGCGGCCATTGCCATTTGCTTCTGTTAGGTATTTGTACGAAGTCCCTTGTTTGAGATAACTGATTTATTAACAATATAGGTATTTTGTCCTTCAAAGATATTCCCAGGATATTGCGTTGCATTTTCCTTTAGCATATTTGAATTTTTGTTTTTGTTCTTTTTGTTATTGACCATGTCTGGCACCCATATAGTAATACAGGCTATACACAGATTTCGATAGTCTGGAATCTGATTTTCATGGTTAGTGTTTGGTCTAACAATATAAACTTAAGGCCCAAAATACTCTCCAGCTTTATGAGATCCTTCTTTTTCCATTTTATCATGGAAGGAAATCTGTTGTCTTAGGTATGTATATTCGCTCACATAAGTGAGGATTGTTCCATCTATTTTTATTGGAGTTTCAGGTCCGTTTGAAATTAACTGCGTCTTCAGTTTGTTTGTTTGTTACAGATCTGTGTTTTTGCTATGCTAATATAATTGTTCCAGAATAGTTTGTAGTACTTTCGGTGTTTTGGCGATAAAGACCAGATCGTCGGTAAATCTTAAATTTAATAGTCGACTGACGTTTATATTGATTCCGAAATTATGTCAGTTCATTTTCCTGAATATATGCTCCATTACACAAGTGAAGAGCTTAGGAAAGAGAATATTTTCCAGGTATGCACACTTTAATACTCTATTTGTAAAAATAATGGTTTTAATAACATAAACAAATTAGTGTACCGCTTTAATAAAACTACCAGCATATCTACGTATTAACTAATAAAGCCAACTTAGCTTTCTGGCTAAGATGAACTGCACGTGTAGGATTTTCTTTGATGTTTTATACGCTGTTAAAGAAGGGGGTGGTAATATAAACAGTATAATGTTTATTGCAGGAAAATTTATATCGCTGGCTTCTAATATTAAAAATAATAAGAAGTTTGCAAACTTTAGTCGATGTATATACGGCTAGTAACTTTAGGCTCCAATGAAATTTGGACTTATTGGTGTCACCATATATATTTCCAATCATAATTTAAAGTTAAAAAATAAGTATTTCGTAAGTTGTTATGTATGCGCAATCGTTTTTTGATATCTTATTGAAATGAATTAATTAAACTGAAGGACAAATTAATCATTTTACACAAAGGTTTTTAATGAAATAGACCCTATTTTATGTGCCTAAACGATACACCCGTAGCAATTCGAGGTGAATCCCGGCCTCTCGAAGAGAAAAGTCTTTGCAGAGATTTGCACATACTTGGTCACCCAAAGGCCTGACCATTTCAGAAAGTTTAAAGGTCGAGCAACTGAAAAATGACGGAACCAACATTGTTCAACTCGTGGTGGAAAAGAACACTTGGTAAAGATGCATACAAGGGGAAAACAAAATAATGTACATGACGAAGTTGTAAAGGAAGGAAATGAAAGGAATGTATTATTTTCATAAAGTAAATACCCAAGTTAACATAAATCAGAGGAAACAAAAATAAATAAAATATTTACTACAATAAATAAGATCAGACCATAAAATGTTGAATGCTAATAAAAATTGTCAACAAAAAAAAAAAAAAGCATGTCGGCTTTAATATTAAAGGTGCATGTGCTCTTATACATTTGCTGCTATCTTTAAACGGAAATGTGAAAGTAACAATAGCCTTAGATCCTCTAAACGTAAATTCCAATTTAGCGATGCATTTTTTGTCAGTTTTACTCAATGAAAATATTTCAAAATTAATTAAATGTCTTTCTTCGTATTTAAGCGGTTTACTGCAGTTATTATAAGTTGCTTGCAGACATTAACTCTGTTTCTTTTTCTCTAAATTACGTCTTATTTTATTATTCGAGTTTTTCGAATCTCCCAAGTAATGGAACATATGCGATTCTTCTAATCAGCGGTGAAAAGTGCTCCCAGTAAAGCTCTAGAGAGTAGGCATAAGCGCAAAGGCAAGACATGGATTAAAAAAGGAATTGAAGTAACGGACTAATGGGTTGCATCAAGAATGTATAACGTAATGCCTGAAAACGACATAATACGCATACTTTCTGAAATAGAGACAAGATATGTCCCGCAGGCTGCTTTGTGCTAATGTACCCGCAACTGTTTTTCTATACAACCTCATTATAAACGGTACATCTGCACAAAGTAGAGTTGCTTTAATTTTTTAGAACAATTACAATTTTATACAGATTTAGAAGAATTAATTACTAATATCCCAGTAATAATAGTAATCATAAGTGCGATACATAATCATGAAAATGTGTGGCTCTAATTTGTGATAAACAGAGCCCGGAATTGGGCAAAATTCCTTTGTCTTCAGGATGGACATATTTAAGACTAAGGTAGAAATGAACATGTTTCCATATATTTGGGGTCGGTAGGGCTAGTTTTTATTTTGCCTTTGGATCGTCATAGATTTTTTCTGCAATTATTTACGCATTTTGAAAAGCACATAAAAATTACAACATATCGAAGTGAAAAAAGTTAAAAAATTAAATGACATGTTTACCTTCCCAAAATATGAATTGAGAATCTCGTTATTCATTTATTTCTTTTCAAGCACTCAAAAAATTACTAGTGGAGTTGCTTAGTTTGTGCACCTCAATCAGCCCTCCAAAACACTTCATTTACAGTACTCAACTTTGTAGTATATTAACAAAGCTTAATTTAATCATTTTCCTCGTCAGAAACCTGGTCTTTTAAATTCATTGACAGATGGGCAGAAGAACATGTCGGCAAGTGTTTGAAATATAAATGCTACAAAGGAGAAATACAAAGAAGAATATATATCATGTCCTTTTTCTTGGCTGCTCTCACAAAAGTCTGTTCTTGGAGAGGGCCCCCTGTTTCACAGATGACAGATTTTGTAGAGGTCTGTCTACCTCTTTGGCGTTTACAGAAATCAATTCATGGAATTAATCATTTGGGCTGAAACCCTCTTTCTTTCCCAAAATGCATCCATCTCACTTTCAGCCACTGCAACTGTTGCCCATCAGTAATCCTTTTTATAGACACTACATGGTTTAGTAGCTCCGATTTGTACAAAATTCTCTTTCTTCTTCATTACGTGCACAACAGAGGGTTCTTCTTTCTGCTTGTTCTTACAATATCAAGCCAGGCATCAGCAGAGAAAATGCATTGTTACTTACGACTGGCTAGTTCAATTACGCCGAAGTTTGCATCGTCAGGTAGGAAGCTGTAAACTGTGAACTTGTAATAGTTAACTTCCACTTTCATGTGTGGGGAATGCAGTAATTTTAATATGGAAACACAAATGTTGCAATCTCTGTTCTGTCCAGAATATGTAGCTCTTATTTGATATTTTTGTGCGTTTTCTTCTAAGCGTTTCACAATACAAGATGCAACATCCTAGGAACCTTGTTCTCCCTCTGTTTGTCCCCTATGTAGGTATATTGTCACATTTGCATCATTTTGCTTAGCTATTGCTCTGAACAAAAACACAAAGTGCTGCCATGAAATGAACTGGTTATGTACTTACAGCATTTAAACCATACATAATACTCCATACTTCGAAATAATGAGAGTAACTCAATTTTAAGAAAAAGTGGGGTTACGCCGCTTGAGCTCTGAACCCCTCAAATAAAGCGCGCTACTATTTCCGACCATGTGACACGATTGCTTTCTACAGGTAGTGAGGTTGTTACATAGCAACTTCCCGTCAGTCAATGTGTAACCAAATAGGAACTCTCTATATGTTCCATTATTAATGTATAAAGAATTAGAAGTATAAACATCTCTATTACAAATAATATGCCTCTTCCATGACTGCAGATAACTTATCCCTATGTTTAACATATAATCTGAGATACGAGAGGTCCATAAGTTTCCGGCCTGGCCGATAAGGATTACCGCGTCCACAAAGCCCTTATCTGGCTTCATACCTTATCCGTTAAGTAAATAATTGCACCTGTAACTTCCGCTCCGTTGTGTTCAGTTGTTCAGATATAGTTACATAAAGAAGTCTATGTGTACAAGATTGTGACATGTTCAAAATGGAGTTTCGAGCTGTTATTAAGTTCTTCACAAAAGAAGCATTTACTCCAAATGAAATTAAACAGCGGTTGGACGTTGTATACTGGGAAGCATCCCCCTCATATTCTACCCTAAAATAATGGGCTAAACCTTGTTGAATGGGTCGAGAAAGCATTGAAAACGAAGAGCGTGCTCGTCGGCCCTTGGAGGTGCTCACTTCTGGAATCATCGCTTTTGTGAAAGGAGAAATAATGCAAGACCAGCGGCTCATAATTATAGAAATAGCAGCAACGTTGGGCCTTTCTGGAACAACAGTCCTTCGAATTATTCATGAGCATTTAAACATGAATACGGTTAATGCAAGATGGGCCTAGACTTCTTTCCTCAGTCCAAAAGCAGCAACGAGTCATCTGTTGTCAGGCACTTTTGGAGCTCTGCCGTGGCAACGTGAGAGAAGTTCTGCAAACCATTGTTACAGGAGATGAAACTATGGACTCTACTATGATCCCTTGTCCTAAAGAGAATCAATGGGGTGGCGTAAACCTGACGAAGCACCGCCTTTAAAGGCCAAGACCACTCAGGCAACCAAGAAGATCATGGCCACAATATTTTGGGACTGTGAAGAAACACTCTTCATTGACTTCAAGGAGAGGAACACCACAGTGAATGGAGAGTACTATGCTGGCCCACTGCACAAACTACGTACGTGCTTCCATCAAAGAGAAAAGGCGAGGAAAGCTGAGTGGTGATGGGCGCCTTCATCACAACACGCCTGTGCACACAACTCTTGCTGCAAAGGAAGCTGTGAAGAAATGTGGCTTCAAGGAGATCGAGCATCCATCCTGTAGCCCAGATCTACCTCATAGTGACTATTTCCTCTTCTCAAAACTTCGAGATAGAAAATTTAAATGTGACGAAGAAGAAATGAATGCTGTTTATGCACATTTTGCAGATAACACTTCTAAATATTTTTGGGAGGCGATTGAAATGTTAATTAAAAGATGTGAGTAGTGTATTGCAATAAACGGTAATTATATTTAAAAGTGAAATGTAGTTTTTGTCTTTACCATACCGAGGAAATGGTTAGGCCGGAAACTTATGGACCTATCCTCGTATATCCAATCAAAGATTAAAGTAACTTTAAGATAGCAAAATATCCTCTGCAATTCAGAAAACACATATAAGAAATGCACATCATATTGCCCGCCACCTAGATTGACACGATGGAAGCTGGAACTAATTCCTAATTTCACAATCGACATTATAAGCAAACCTGTATTACTACTGGCATTTCGACATAAGCAGCCATGTTTTTAGGACCCGGGAGTACATTTTACATTATTCAGAATGTTCATATGATTACAATAATACTACTTATATTCTCTTGTTATCATGTGATTCGCTGGTCGTTTCAGTCTCTCCTTGTTCCATTATAGTCAAACGAAAGAAGAAGGACTATGCAAAAGTTTGCACAGAATATCCAAAAGCTGAATACCAAAGCCATCCATATAGGAAATGAGATAATAATCCCTTGGATACCAGCAAACTAAGAGTAGTGCTAATGAAATAGCGTGCAAAGAGAGCTATCCAATCTCTTACTATCTCTACACAGCTCCAACTCAGGATATTGCCAGGTATTTAAACAGAAACTCTGTACTAGATGCAAAAACAGATTGGGCGAATAATGCAGTAGCAAGAATTAGGTATAAATGGCCAAATGATCAAATCCAGCACTACCTTTGGGAATAGAAAGGATTCGCGAGATTTACAACTTCTTCAAGGTAATTAAAGAGAATCGCTTCTGCTGCACTATCAAAATAATCCGAAATATGATTAGTGACTATATTTAGCGATCAGAAGAAGGCAAGCGACAGGAATGTGCTACGTAAACATTTTCTACTCTTCTCGTTAAGTTCAGTGCCGATAAAATAAATAATGTAGTCAGATATTCGCCTATAGTTAGAAATCCAGCGGGCGAGATTCACCTGGCAGTAGGGTATCCCATATACACTCGTAAACAGTTGAAGCTCTTCTCGCCCTTCAGCCCACACTCGCCTTCTTCTGATCGTCAGGCAGTGCCATGTGTGCAGGAATGTACTGAGAAAATTATACGAGAAATTTAGTTAATCTTTATCTTGATTAATTTGAGAACATCCTTCCGTTGATGTCTGCAAGCTTCCACTTGCAGACTTGCTAGAAGAAAATCCCCAGGATGTGATCATGAATAGGTCACTTAACAGCGCTACAGAAGATCAGTACTCAAGAACAACAATAACTATTTAAATATAATTTGCTAAACAATCCAAAGCATGTACATAAACCGTGAAAAATGTTTTAAATTTATCGTACTCTAGCAATAATGCATTGAAAATTTACAACTTGACTAAAACTTTTAAAAACACATCTTAAAAGAAAAGCACTCACATAATGAATCTTTAAAAGTTCCCCATTTAAATGTAAAGTATATTTGCTCTTCGAAAAACAAATTAAAACCACTAAAAGTGTATAAAGTATTTCAATTTAAGTAAATAAAAGTTTTAAACCTTGCCAAAGTTTCATGTCTTTGCAATTTCCTTAAAAATGTACATTTTTTGATAAACTGTTATAAAATTCATCTTAAACAACCAGATAATTAAGTACAACCTTTACGATTAAAATAACATAACAAAATACCTGAGTCACTGGCTACGTCCTGAGAAGAAGCTCGCAGTAAACTTTCTAGTGTAAGGCCGAAAAGTACCCCACCCCCAGATATCTTAATTTCTAAAATCTTGGTATTTCAGAAGGGGAATAAAATAAGTAGGGGGAGAAAATGCCACGGAGATATTAATATTGAGGTTATTAGAGAGTTTTTATATTTGGGATTGCTGTTAAGTAAGACAATGACAATGTGACAATGAGAAAGTAAGATAAGGATGTCAGTAACGAAGGTTTCTTGGCAATAAAATTACTAAGGAAATGTTTGTACTTTGTTCCACCAATGAATGTGATGTGGTTTGAAAGAACACACAGAGCTTTAGTGGAATTTAGATGAGCATATGGAATACAGGTAGCGAGAATAGAAGAAAATTGGAAGTAAATTTATAAAATACCATGTATGTTTTGTAAAACTGTGTTTGATATTTCACAAAATGCAGTTAATATGGGTACCGTATTAGAAATGGGAAAGGTAGGTGTGCGAGGTTGACTGATTGAGGGAACTCTGAAAAGTTTGTTTAAAATTCAACAGTTTCCACATGATCATATTTTGAAAGAACGCCTGAAATTTCAGGATTTTGTTTTAGGAGAAGTCAGCTGGACGGGCAAGATCGATGAAGAAACGTTGCGGCTTTGAATGGAAGATATTTGGAGTAGGAGAGAAGAACTAACAAGAGGCTTTTGGAGACCAGTTAGGGTGAGATCAGAGGATATACAAGTGATGTATGCAGTAATGAGAAAGAAAAGTTCTTTAGCGCTATATCGGGAATTAAAGGAGGATAGTAACAGAGAGGGATATAAGGAGACATTTTGAACAGAGTGTTTGTGGGAATGAAAATTGCTGCATGCGCGGGAACAAAGCAGTGGAGACAGAAAGTGATAAAGAAGAAATGGCTGCAATGCGAAAGGAGTTGACAATAAAAATAGTTTGGGGGGGTCTATCAAAATGAGGAATTTAGGGGATTATTTATATAGAGTTGTAAACAAATGGATACGGATGATAAACAAACAAGTGTCTTGGTAGTTTGTTAAATTAGTTTTAAAACCATTGGTCTCATATATTATATTTAGGGTGTATAATAATTAATCAAAAATGTTTTTCGAATTGAAGCTGAGAGGAATATGTAGGAGAAAAGTAAGGGAGAAAATAAGGAAAGATAACCTTCTAATGAGGTGAAATAGTAGTTGGACCTGTCTTTTGGATTCCAGTAGGAGACTATTGACGAACCGAAGACAAAGTTTAGCAAGAATCATGGATGTTATACAGGGAGTGCTCTAATATATATATATATATATATATATATATATATATATATATATTGATATTATTTTAATTAGTATTGTTTCATGATTTGGAACAAGTATAATTGTATTTAATTTATAAGTTAGTAAAGAAATTTACTCTATTGCACAAACTGTATTCGTGGGGGATTACAATGAAGAAGAATGACCAGAGCCAAATAGGTGCAAACCTATTCTATTCATTTTTTGTATTAGCATTTCAATAAATATATCAAATATATCAATACTAAGCGATTCGCTGAGGCCAATCGGCAAACATGCTCAAGATCAGGCTTTGCATATGTACGTAATAGCCTAAGGAAGGGATAAAGGAAATGGTAAGGAGGAGAAACATAACTTCAAATATCGATCGCGGACAAGAGGATATGCGCAAGAACAGCACAACTTAGATTTTTTAATAAATATTCCTAAAAAATTCTAACCATAGGATAATCGAGGGATTGAACGGGCCATATGTTGTTACTGACGATTCACTTGAAGAACACTTTGTCAATTGCCAAAAGAGAAACATTCACTATAATATGTAAAGGGGGAAAAAATTAAGCAATAGAGACAGTTCAGAACAAACGATAGCGTAGAAACAATCTGGAAAATGAAGTGAGGGTAAATAACAGGTGTATAGAACGTTCATAATTAAACCGTTTGGCAACGACTAATATTCATCATAATGCTTTATGTGTTTATTATCTACAAAACAAATGTCCAAGCCATCACTGAAAATATTAACGACCTGTTTTAATTGAATATGAAATCAGTGTAAAGAATTATGTATAATATGCTAATAGGATTAATGGAGATGGTGAAAAATCACGTAACATTTAAATAGGATGATCTGCGGACATATTCGGTTGAATCAGGCATAATGAATTATTTAGAATGTCGGACACGAGTAGTTTTACAAAATTTGTAAAGTATTACTTAGTTGACGTGATCTTTTCTCTTTCAGCTGTACATCAAAACAGGTCCTGTTTTAGGATACACCATCATTTAGCATTTCTTATATTTACAATTAATATTACATCTCAGCAAGGAAATATTCTACCTACATAATCGACTATGCTATTGCCTATGTCGATAATGTACAGAGGTTGTTTAGTATATATTTTATGAAAAGTAATTCCTTAAAAAATCTTACACTTTGGGTTTTATTTTATGGCTGTTACCTCATCATTATAATCATCAACTTCAAGAATTTTTATTATAGTCGCAATCTATTAGGCAACACAAGATAATAGGTAAACATATTAACAGCGTCCTTACCGATGCGAGACTCGAACGCCCACCCTGAAGATAACGACTACTCGCCACAAGCTGAACATTGTTATTTCAATCCTTTTAAATTACAACAATTACGGGGCCAGAGTCTCAGGTTCAACGAGAAATTCCAGCTATGTGGCAGTCAGCAAGCTATCGGTTATTCACTGCGGTTGAAATGTGCTCTGCTGTCGACATGAAGTTCCGGTTATGACCGTAAAAGAAATAGCTGGTTATTTATTATTGGTATTGACAAAGTTCGAGAAGTATTTACATAATACCGTTAAAAGAAGAAAATGAAGCAAAATGAATATAAATTTAAAATAACCAGTATATCCCTCGTAAGTGTTTCTAGAATTTCTGTAGTGTACATCTCTAGAGGGGCTTGTAGAATTCGTACACCACGATATCTCAACTGACATGTAGCAAAATCCAATGTGATATTTCCTCCAATGCTACTTCATGAATATGTATAATATAATGTGTTAAAACATATGTTGTGCTATGCAATTTTTAATTTTACAATTATCTATATTTTAATTCCTTTTAAAGCACATTAATAATAAGTGAAAAGGTAAAAAATGAAAGTTTCCTTTTCCTAGATCTAAATCTCTGTATTTAGTTACCACTTACTTATTTTTCATGCTGAGTGAGGCATATTGGAAACAATAGGCCTATACTATTAGAGCTGAATGCAGGGCCCTGTTCAATAAAAGTATGGTCTAATACATCACAAATGTATGTACTAGTGAGTTGTAGTTATTAGTAAAATTCTATTGCACAACTGTTTCTGCTACACTTGTACTTCACAACTCCATACTTACAAGTGTACAAGTGATATTTCGTTGTTCTGTTCTACAGAAGTATTAGTATTAGCTGGGCACTTGTAACCTGTACAGATTTCTCTACCAGAGTAGGATTATTGGTAACTGCAAATACTAGTACAAGGTTTACTTTCTTTTTAATAATTTTGGGAACCAGTTGACCTAAATGTGCGAAATAATAGCGAAAGTGTTGATAATGTTGGAAGTAGGAATGTGCATAAAGCAAGAATAATTCAATATTTCAGTATAATAAAAAGTTAGGTTAAGTACAATTAACCTATGACTGAAGTTGGCCTTTCCTGTTTCAAATGCATATTTTAGCTCAGCATATTAATTGATTCTCGCTACTTGCCACGAAAATAATATCATCTTATAATGAAAATATGATTGCCAAACAATGTAAATAATCAAATGAACTACATAATGAAATAAAGAACCAGCGCGATTAGGAAGCTCGATTCTTCTGCCATCTCTCGACAACTGAAATTGATGCTACTATATATCCATATGTGATCGTCGTCTTAAAGTGAACTTTTACACTTGAGTGCATGTTAAAGTATTCAAATTATAATTCTTTCTGAGAAAAAAGTGAAAGGCCCATTTAGCATGAATGACAATAATCTGCGTGTACATTAAAAATTCGAATTTATTACTAAGAAGTGAACATAACCTAATTCAAGGTGTGGTGACGTGTGGCAAACAGCGTTCCTCCATCTTACTCTTATATGACATCACTTGTAGCTTTTTACTAATACTTTATAAGTGTTGTACTTTCTTTCGTGGAACAGAAGGTTACAAGTTCATAACTTTACAAGGACTTGTACTAATATATTAAACCATATTTTCGTGCAACAGGATCTTGGACGTGCTGGTTTAAGGTCGTGTCAATCGCCTGTTATTATAAAAATCACTTCTGGCGCTAATGGCTGGAAGTGGACTTCATTCGCGGTTTGCTGTTACGAAAACACGTACTATTTCTGCTTTTATGTTATTATAACTCAGTATGCATTTGAGTCAGTATAACTCAAGTCTTTGTGTTATCACAGGTTATAAGTGCTCTATTATTAATATTTACGGTGTGTTAGATGTTAGAGGAAACTTTTTCTCTACTGTATTGAAATATTAATACTAGAACATGGAAAAAATAAACTCTTCAAGAATAGTCCCCATAGAAATCCCAGGGGTAAAATTCTAAAAATTACAGAAACAACGCTATTGAAAATAAATGTAAATTTCATTAAAAATGTAAAATATGTTTTACTGCAGACGGGTAACACCTCAAACTACTATAAGACAGGCCAGTATCTAGATTTTATGGAATTAAGAAAATTTTGTTTGCTAATCTAAGTTGTATACTTAAGTTTTACTCCATTTTTTTTAACATTTATACTGTCCCAATCTCCGGTAGAACACTCGTTTTACATTATTCTTTTCAGTTAACTGGACACGATGTTGAGCACTAGGGACATGCTCGGGATTTTAATTCCTAACATCCCAAGTTAAAATACATATATACATATATAAGGGACGAGGAACAAAAATAATACAATAGGTTGACAGTTGAGTTGAACCTTATATACTCTCTATATCGTTCCTGTTACATTTTAAATGTTTTGTTACGATGGCCAGGGAGAGGAGTTGTGCATCTTGACCCGCTCATGTTTCTCGATAGAGGCTCTTTTTCTTTAACAAAATCTCCATACATGCAGCTGTACGCGTGTGCAGAGCTTGACTGTTTCTGTTTCACACACGCTAGACTTGCTCGGAATTAGCTCCCGATTGTTGACTTTACGAATACTTTACTGTCACAATAATCATTTCGACAATGTTTCATCAGGGCGCTATATTGCCCCAATATTAATGCATTACTAAGCCCCTCTCCCATTGCCACATCACCCTTATTACATGATACATAGCTTATTGTTTTGCACTTGTGTATTTAATATAAAATTGTTTTAAGATTTCAGCCAGGATTTATGTGAGTTTTAAGCTTATAGCTAAATCACACTGGTATTATATGTCTTTTTACCTTAAATTAATCTATGGAATCAGAATTCTACTTTATGTACAACTGCCTTATGTTTTATACTGCCTCAATTTCTGTATCTACATAACTAATTACATGTACAACGTTTCAATGCTCTGAATTTGCACTCGAGCAGGAGTTTTTGCTCTTTCAGGGTTGCAACTGGCTTATGCATGTATCTAAATAAATACTCTAATGTTGCCGAGTAAAAATGTGATAACTTGCCCATCAAAGGAGTCTGCTACTAACGTGACCTTGGCCTTACGCAGCTTGCGTTCAGCTGCAAACAGGGGCCAAAAATAACTCTCAACACTTACGCTGTATAATTCAATAATCTTAATGGCGATATCTCTTTGCCTGCGAGCAGTAGACATTTATAATAAATGCCTATTCGGTGCCTGTAAATTCAGATATTTCAGGTAACTCAACAAGAGCTCTTTACCGAATTAGACTAAGCACTACAGAAGTTGTGAGTAAAGAAAAATGTATGGTCGTTTTACAAAAATAAGTGAGGAAGGGGTGAAGGATGTAGTTGGATTTAAATTCAATAAAAATAAGGAAAAGATGTTGAAAAGTGCGAGAACTGAAGTGAACACACACACACACACACGCGCGCGCGCGCGCGTTTAAAGAGGAATTTTAAGAGTAGGAAGGCTAATACAAGCAGGGGAATGAAAGAAAAATATAATCCTAAGTGTTCTGTTCTAATTCCAGAGGGGGTGGGGAGAGAAGGGTAAGTATGCGAGTACTTGCCTTGTAAGGTAATGCGCGGCAAAATGCAAATGAACAGAGAGCGAACAATTTTATAAGGTTTGAGGTTTTCAGGAAACACTCGCATCAATAAAACAAGGAACTGATAATAATTTAAAATCAACCTTGCAGTTGTGTTCGATAGTACAAATAAGTGATATTCAGAGTATGCATGTTCCATTCCCGCCCCCCTTAGGTTGTTTTTCTGCTGGTAATAGATGGTAACCATGCCTAATTTGGCCACATTACCTTGCAATTAAGAATAAAATTTCCCTAATAAGAACCTGGAATAGACCAAATGGCTAACCTTATATATATATGTGTGTGTGTTGTTCCAGAATCGCACTGTACTTTTTCGGAATAGGCAATCCACATTACTCTGTAAGGATTGGGAAAAGCTGTGGTTGGTTTATTAATCGTCAATACCTGAGTGTTGAAAACGTGGTATAGATAGATTTTTTTCGTCTCACTGATTGTCATTGCATAAATACAGGGTGTAATTTGCGCCGTCCCGGCACATTCTGCAACTTCGGAGCGCCTTGCCTTACAATAACTTTCTAAAATAATAATAATAATAATAATAATAATAATAATAATAATAATAATAAAATTATTTTACTATAGAAGTATATATCGTGTACATTTAGTGCGTCTAGAATACCCTTTAATATCGTAAATTATTCTTAAAACAGTCAAAATCATGAAAAAAATGAGCAATGTCTGTGACATTCCTAAAACTCATAGAAGACGAGTTCTTACATAGATCACCGTACCATACGTTAGGTTATAGTTATTGTATCATCGCTCAGCAACAGAAAGCGAACTGGAGAATGCGGAGATACCGAAATCTTTTGCAGGGACGTAGCTACATTAGAGGGGTTTGGAATTCCCCACTTTGAGTGCTCTACTCTTTCAAGGAGAATGCTTTGCTTTCCTTTTTTAGCTTACTTTTTAAATTGTTACATTTAACTTTGTTTATGATTGATATTTACAGCCACGGGAAAATCTGACTGAGGTTTTTCCATGTTTTCCTCAGTCCTCATAAATGGAAAATGCCGGGAAGATTAGGCCTGGAACGTTTCCTTCTTTAAAAAAAATCCTTTCGCCATATATTATTTCATATCATGTATCATCAGTGTCCATCACCTGTTTTTTTTTTTTTGAATGCTTTATTTATGGACGCTCTTTAACAGCTCAGGTCATCAGCATCCCATTCAACTCAGGGCGTGAAACGGCCGACAAATTTTGCTCAGAGGTCTCTTCTTTCAGGCTTGAGGTTCTTTTTCGTGCCGTAAATGTACGACACGGGACCCACGGCTTTACTTCCCTTCCGAAGGAAGCCATACTTAGGATTTTTACGCCCCGAAAAAATCCATCGGTCCTGACCGGGTTCGAACCCGCGAACTTGGGTTTAGAAGGCAAGTATGTCCATCGCCTGTGGTGCCTCAGTAGTAAAAACAGGCGTTAAAGACTAATAAAAATGATTGACATTTGAATTGTGTCTGTTAAACATATTAAATAATATAGAATAGTATTTCTTTTGTTTACAAGTTGAAATATGAAACAACATTTCAATATGTTGTTTAAAACATAAAGACTAGCTCTGAATTCTGTATAAATTTTACCGTAGTGTCACCGAAAACTCTCGTTCCATAAGCACTACTCAATAGATCACCAATTAATTAATCGCGGTAGCATCGCCGAAGAAGTACCAAAAATTATCCAAGAGCGTTGCTCCCTTATCGCGTCTCCAACCTTCGCCCCGTCCTCAGTTCTTCTCGTAATTCTTGCTTCGTCTCTCGTATTTCCCCGGTTCCGCTAAACTTGTCTACTTTGTATTTACTTTGTGATCTATCCTAAACAAATAATTCTCACGTGCTTCCGACTTTCATTCTATCAAAAATGTTTAATTATTTGTTCATTGTTGTATAATCTAAGCCTACGTTTACGGAATTCGCATAAATTTCATAATGTTGTAGCGTTTTATTGCTAACAAAATTGAAAACTCGGATGATACGGGGTCTCTTGCAAGGTTCTCAACAGTCTAGCGTACTCTAAATTCCATTGCATGACGCTATGTTAACATTGTGGTAAGAGAAATAGTTTTGGTTTGTAAGGACATTCCCAATGCTCTGGAAACTCGTTGCTTCTGTACATTGTCTTACAGAGTATTGCAAAGAAAGGTTTTTTTTTTTGCCATCTTATTCCTTTATGCATTCTTCTTGCTAATGGTTTTCTTTTGCAGATTGTGTTTTTAACAAACACTTGCCTTCTCCTTGCTAAGGTTTCCTAAACATAACAAATGCATCGCATTTTCTTTTCCATGTCTTAATGGCATGCAAATCGACGTTTTTATGCTGTCACCTGCTTCCTTTTAGTTAGCAGTTCAAAGTTTAACGTATAAATACATTTATATCTTGTCATCAAATTATTGGGTAATATAATTGCCTTTATTAATCATATACTACATACAGGGTGTACAATTTATCATGCTCACCCAAAATAACTTATGATGTTAAAAAAAATGGAATTTTTTTTTCGGGCAAGCAAGATAAATGGGATATGTACATATATCAAGAACTAGAGAAACAGAAATAGATTGAAATAGTTCGTCCGATCTGCCCCACTAAAATATAATTGTCATGTATAATTATACAGCCCTATCATCATACTTTAGACCGCCACGGGTGGCGAAGTCGTCAAGGCGCGGATTCGTGAGCGGGAGGTCTGGAGTTCAAATCTGGCCAGGACCTGGGTTTTTTCCAGGTTTTCCTCAGTCCTCATAACTGGCAAATGCCGGGGAGGTACCCTAAAATTAGACCTGGAATGTTTCCTTTCTTAAAAAAATCCTTTCCTAATATATAATTTCATTTCATGTATCATCATTGTTCACCGCCTGTGGTGCCTCAATAGTAAAAACGGGCGCTAAACACTATTAAAAATCATACCTTGGCATTGTAATTAATAATATAAATATTATATACGTTTGCGTCAAAAGCTCTAACTGCAACATAGGAAGTGTAAATAGAAACTGCATTTGGTGTCTTCTGTGGCAGTAGCAGGACTTGTCAACAGTATCATAAAACCTTTGGAAAGCTTTTATGACGGTAGTGCGGGTTGCCTCATTCTCGAGTTTTAAAGGGACAAGCTTCGTTTGCAGGGAAATAAGGACGTTTAAATCGTCCGGGGGAAGGAGGTGCTGATCCCTACCGGCTAGTGGGTCGTTAGCTCTATCAGGTATCCAATGATAATTATACGTCTTAAATAAGTTCAAATATAGCGAATAAAGACTGAGTTAGGTAAAGTTGTAAATGTGAATTTGAACTTTTAAAGAAAGGTGCGAAGATGCGCGTGGTTTTTCGGGGTCTACTGGCCAACGATTTTCAATTTGAATTTGATATGTAAGGAGGCGGTCGCCCACTGGAGTAGGCAGTTCTCAGTTCACTCAATGCACACTTAGCAAGGAATTCAGTTCACTCAGTCCTAGGCGAGGACTACACAAGCACCGCCACGGGTGGCCGAGGTCGTTAAGGCACGGACTCGTGAGCGGGAGGTCCGCGGTTCGAATCCCGCCAAGACCGTCCTCCCTGACTGGGGTTTTTTCCAGGTTTTCCTCAGTCTTCATAACTGGCAAATGCCGGGGAGGTACCTAAACTTAGGCCTGGAACGCTTCCTTCCTTAAAAAAAAATATCCTTTCCCAATTTATCATTTCATCTCATGTATCATCAGTGTCCACCGCCTGTGGTGCCTCAGTAGTGAAAACGGGCGTTAAACACTACTCAAAAAAAAAAAAAAACTACACAAGCAGTACTCTGTTCGCGCCCAAGCCAGGCAGTATTCAGTCGACTTATTCAGTTCAGTTCATTTCAGTTCGACTCAGTAAGCAGTACTTGTCTGAAAGTTTCATATGCGGCAAATAAGTTATATCCAAAGTAGCTGAGTCTATCAAACGCAAAAGCACCAACGGACGCAATAGAATTTGAACATAATTAACTAAGCAATTATATATATATATATATATATATATATATCATTGCGTGCTCATTTACACCATTAAATCTCCCTCCCAGTCCTGTTGAGTCCCCTCAACTAAAGAGCGGAATTACCCTGAGATATTGTTGCCATTGAAGCGTTGGCAATAACATCGAGGCAGCTCATAATCAATTCAGAAATCACGTCATAATTTGGCTCACCAACGTGGAGTGTACAACAACAACAACAACAACTATTCCACTACAAGCCACTTCATAAATTTGGTACTCGAGTATACTAAACCCTGCATAATTTGGCGCCCAACTTGGGGCCATCTATAAGTCGGCTCCTTAAACCACTTCAAGATAAAACACTAAAACAGTAACACAAATATCGAAATATTTAGAACCGCTTGTACTCTTCAAAGGCAGAACACATCTTTCGGGTGATCGGCTGGCTACGACATGTTTCAATATGGTGAAGAGGAACTTTCCTACAATACTTCCAAAGGAAGTTTGTTTCAAAACTAAAGAATCTGAACATTCTCATAAACTGAATAGCAAGAAACTGGTAACATGCACAGCTCAATGAATAATCTCAAGCGATGAACCGAACTCCCATGTAGGGATTCTGGATAAAAGCAATTATAAATATCATTGCTTCAGTTTTCTGCTAACATGTTAAAGCACGTGGGAAATATTCATGATTTAAACTTAAATAATTACAAACACTTTTCGGCTTATTAGGCACCACGAGAATAAAACAGAAAAACAGAAAGCAGTCTAAATACACCAGAGGCTCAGATAGTGCTTTAAGCAAAACTTTTATTACGTATATGTAATAAAAATGAAAAATTAAGCAAGACCTTTTAGCTAAAGAACCACAGAAGCAAATATATATATATATCACATGCATTTTTACTTACAATGGTGTCCCTATCCTGGTCAAACGAACCAATCGAATTTGACTATATATGTCAGAAGGATAGTTGATCAGCCAATCGCTTCAAGAAATAGCTTCAAAGCTATTTCTTGCACGTTAAAATGGGCAGTCATTTTGTCCAGACACATTTTCAGGTATGGATTTCTTTAACGTGTCGTTTCGTACTACAAGTCTTTTTCATAATTATGAATAATAAATGTTTAAAATAAAGTTCATTTGAAGGAAAACTAAATCTTTTTAATTCTAAAATTATATATAATAAATTTTCCAGTATTGAAATCTGATAACTCCTCATGGAAATGTCCGACAAAAAGTATTTCTTCGTATATGGTGATCTAATCTCATTATTTATATTCCTATTGCCTATTATTCTTTTCCATCCTGGCTTTATCCATTACGTTAATATCTCTATAGCATTTTGTAAAGTAATGTGGAAATATTATTTGCATAGTAAATTAAAGCAGAATATGTATTTTTATTCCCTTGTGGTAAGTTATTCGCTAATTGCATCGAGTCTACTAAATCAATCAGTACAGCTGAATTCAGTACTCCCTGTAAGTTTTATGTGATGTTTAGGTTATAGATTCATTGTTAAAAAGAAGCCACATGCATTGCCATAGTTGCCAACTAGTCTATATACTGGCATACACAATTTTTGTTGAATGAAAACTGTTCATATTTGTTGATTCCTTACCTCATGGAATCTCTCAAATCGCCCTAGTTTTGTTTCATTAGGCTACAATTTTTCAAAAATCGGTATTAATTTTTATTATTTATCTAGTGAGAAGATACATAAAATGAATAATCTGGGAGGTTTAAACAAGATAATAAAGATTCACTTTATGAGTGAGACTTTAGGGCTAAATCAGAACATTGGGTTGGAAAAAAATTGCCACAATGGAGAAATTTAGTTCCTGGAGGGGGGGGGGGGAGTGATGTATGAACCATTGGTTTATCTTTCTTCCACCATTCCATATTAAGTTAGGCCTAATGAAGCAATTTGTTACTGTTATGAATAAGGATAATTAATGTTTCAACTTTCTTGTTGCAAGTTACCACAGAAAACTGAAGCTAAGATGGCAGCAGGTATTTTTAATAAACCACAGATTCGTGAGCTTATGCAGGATGAGACATTTCCTCAGTAGATGTCCGAGTTAGAGAAAGTAACATGGCTGGCACACAAAAAAGTGACAGAAAACTTTCGGGCAACAAGACATTTTGAAGGAAATGCTACAACATTTTAGAAATCTAAGATATAGAATGAGCGTTAAAATGAATTTTCTCAACAGCCATATTGAATTCTTCGCTGCAAATCTTGGTGCAATGAATGAAGAACAAGGTAACCGGTTTCATAAAGAGAGTAAAACAATGGAAACTACTATCAAGGTCATTGGGGTGTATAACTTATAACTGGGATCAGTCCTGGTGGTGTAGTGGTAACCATACTTGCCTCCTACACCCAAGATCGCGGGTTTGATCCCGGCCAGGACCGATGGATTTTTTCGGGCGTAAAAATCGTAAGTATGGCTTCCTTCGGAGGGGAAGTAAAGCCTTGAGTCCCCCATGTCGTACATTTACGGCACGATGAAGAACCTCAAGTCTGAAAAAAGAGGCCCCTGAGCAAAATTTGTCGGCCGTTTTATGTCCTGAATTTAATGGGACGCTGATGACCTGAGATGTTAAAGAGCGTCCGTAAATAAACACACACACACACACACACACACACACACACACACACACACACACACACACACACACACACACACAAAAGATAACTGATTACTGTTGGTGTTTGAAAAGGGACATTAATTAAAGACTATCAGAACTTCGAAAAAATGAAGTTTTCTTCTCCCTAATAGTAAAAAAGGTTTGGAAACTCACAATTATTGACACATAGCGTTCTTTTTCAATCTGTTCAATAATATTTAATTTAAAATAAACCTACAAAATAATTCTGTCTTTGCTTTATGTCTTAAAACTTAATAAAATTCATCAAAAATAATAAAAAATATAATTGCATTATTGCATTTGATGTGATTTTGTTTAAAAACCTAGTCCAAGAGAGTACAACTGAAAAGTATTTGAATTCAGGGCATTCATATTACACATATCCAGGTGGAAAAATAAAAAAGAAAGAAAATATTTTTTTTGTAGGCCAGTGAGTTATTATTATTAATATACGCATAAATTTGGATGTCAAGTGCTCACTTTCGTGGATAGACGATCAGTATTTTCATTTTTATACCTTTTACTTATAAAGTTTTTAGAAGATGGCTTGACAATGCATTGTATATATCAAATGCAGGACCATCTCAATAGGTCAAAATTGTGAATTGGAATCCAGCTCGCTAACTGCAATATGTCTATTGCCCTACAAATAGAGGTACGGGTGTACTTATTTGCATTCCGGTAGATTGAACTGGTTCTACAATATGCAAGTTACGTAAATTACATTTCACAGTATAATGACAGAATCAGATGGTTTGTATGCAGATGGCATGTTAGTTACTGAAAATAACTGTTACATGCCATGAATATAAAACTATTCATCGATGTTTACATTAACTATTAATTTGCTAAATTAGCTAAAAATAATTAAATTTAGTTCTTTCTAGCTTGTTCTATGATATATATATAATATATATAATATATATATATATAATATATATAATACATACACCTTTTCACCAACAACATTCTAAAACCAATAGAAATATAGTATTTAGCCACTGATGAATTCTTGATTGTTCTTAGCGTGTGAAAGGTGATCTACAGGAAACAAATACATTTTATTATTACCCTGGTATGTTTATAATAATATTGCAGCATTATAGATTAGGCGTATACACAATAATTTACTTCTATAGATAAGATACTCAATGCTAGCAAATGGGCACTACAAATTCATTAATTAATTTTTGCTACGCTGAGTATCTGCCACTAGTAAAAGATTACAATTCTGAAAATCATCACCTTCATTTTTTAATAGTTATTTTCCACAGCACTTTTTCAGGTTTTCCTCCTGAATTAAAATTACATTAAAGATGCGTAGCATTTTCCACAGATTCTGTAAAACGAAATTTACTTCAAAGCATAGAAAAAGTTAAAGTAGTAAGTTATATCACATTCACTTAAGCGTTTTAGAAATACTTATGAAAACTCTCTGATTTCAAATTACATTATACGTTCAAACTATTAGTCCTAGCGATTGCGGCTTGCTGTGTCAGGAAGAGTAAATCAACAACTTTGTATTCTTATATTGCAGGTGTTAAATAATCAGCAAAGATGACAACAGTACAAGAGAGAGCTCAGTGCGTGGTGTGCTACGTTGAAACGAAATCATCGATTACAGTCCAAAGGAATTATGAGGTACACAGAAATAGTTATTAGTGACCTGAAATTTCCCAGTCTGATTTTTGCTTTTCAACTAACGGCCTACACACAGTTGGTGGTTAAACTGAAAGCCTGAATCAAAAGTACCCATAGCACGAGTCCCCTATAAAGGAATTAAAGTAGTACAGAAAGTCTTAGGAATATATGAGAGGTTCGAGGCTTCCTGCTTGGTAGCTCAGATGCTTAGAGCGTCCGCATGGAAGCCGAAAATCCGTGTTTCAAATCTCCGCTTTGAAATCGCATTTTAGAAGTATAATTTTTCCTTTTCATATTAATACATTATCAAATATACGTATTAAAGTTTACCATATAACGTAGGAAGAACATTATTATAAAATAAGCCTTTTCATTTTTCAATGAAAATGAGTTACAGGTGCGAACTATTTGAAATATCTGTAAACTCCATTCAGGCGCACCTCCACGGGTGGCCGGGGTCGTTAAGGCGCGGAGTTGTGAGCGGGAGGTCGAATCCCGCCAGGACCGTCCTCCCTGACTTAGTTTTTTTCCAGGTTTTTCTCAGTCCTCTCAACTGGCAAATGCCGGGGAGGTTCCCTAAATTTAGGCCTGGAACGTTTCCTTCCTTAAAAAAAAAATCCTTTCATCATTTCATTTCATGTATCATCAGTGTTCACCGCTGTGGTACCTCAGTAGTAAAAAATGGGCGTAGTTACAAAAATTGTCTTTATCAGCTGACATGAGTTGTTCTTGTGTTAATTATGTCTGCATTAATTACTTATGCTTTATATGCACCAGATAACCTCAGCATCAGAGCAACTGTTTTGCTTGGTCTTTTAGATGTCAACCGAAGCTAAAACTGCATAGAATGTATGGAATTTGCAAAGACTATTCATATATAGGAATAAGGGACACTAATGGGGATCAGAAAGGGTATCAGTACTTAAAATCTACTGTTTTTTCTTTTTTACAACAAACCTATAAAGACCAAGCTGTCAAAAGGCTGTCTAAGCTGTGATTTACAAAAACGTTCTCTCATCTGTTGCCACGGGTGCCTATATCATTATGGCGGCCAATACGCCGACCTTTAATTACTGCTTCCTTTATGGCCATTCTGTAAGCAAAATTCCAACAATTTTGAGCCTTTAGGCCTGGTTTCTGGTATCTGTTTGAGTAGGACACAAAAACGTTTCTGAAACGTAAGACATTTATTCCATAATTTTATCTGTTCGCTAAATGCTTCTGAAATGTTATGTAGAGAATATCAAACAGATATCGATAACTTATCTGACAAAAATGGACACATCTCTTTGATATGTCTGATGTGCAAGATGGCGGAAGTATTTTACATGTGTAGAGTTGCAGCTCGCAAATTTTTAACGAAGAAGATTGGAATAAATGTACTTGGAAAGCATTGCTATTGGCGTTATATCTTCGTGCATATCTAAGGGAGAACCGGTAAAGAATTGATTTTCCAGTTTTGAATTTCAGCTTAATAGTATGAAAACGCAATGGGTACTTTTATTTTCATTTTTTATAGTTCTCTTTTGATTTATTTATTTATGAACGCTCTTTAACATCTCAGTATAGTTCTCTTCGCACACTGCAATTAACATTTTTTTTTATCACATTTAGCGTCCAACTTTCCGTCGACTTTATTAGTGCAATTAATGGATTTTTAATAGTGTTTAACCTCGTTTTTACTACTGAGGCAGCACAAGTTGCGGATTTTGATGATACATGAGATGAAAGTATAAATTGAGAAAGAGTTTTTTTTTAAAGAAAGAGAGCATTTCAGGTTTAGGGTACTTAACGGCATCTTCCATTTATGAGGGGAGGACGGTTTTGGCGTAAAGCGAACCCACACTTCCTGTTCACGAGTTTGCGTCTTGACGACTTCCATCATCGGTAATGCAGTGAAAATATGGTACTCACATTAACTTCTTATTTGAAATGCATAGTTCAGTTCAGATTATTAATTTGTTATTTTTTAGATTCTCGGTAAATTCAACGAAACTATTTCTTTCTTTTTCATTGCTTCGTTCTCTTTTAAAATAATCTCTTTTGACACCCCTTTCACAATGGAAATGCTATTTCCAAACAATATAAATAAATGTACATAAACAAAAATCAAATGGACTAATAAAATAAACTTTGTTTTCGAATTCAACAGAAATGCTCGATTCTTCTGTCATATGTCGACAGAAATTGACATTAGGATATACCTGTACGCATGAAAATATGTGAACGTTAGTTCAAAGTGAAATGTAAGCTTTAATATTGACAAATACGTAACAAAGCATTTAAATGGTCATAATTTCTGAGAAAAAACATAGCTGGAATAATAATAATAATAATAATAATAATAATAATAATAATAAAAGTAATAGTTCATGCTGTACATTTAAACATATGAATTTATTACTGCTAGTAGTAGGAGTGTATTTATTACAGCAGCACTAATGCAATGTGAAACAACTTTAACAGATCCAAAGGATCGTACTTGCTTTTATGATGCACTAGCTATATTTGATTTAACACAAAATATTGCATTAAATATTCACGATAATATATAAAACATATATTCAACAATAAAGGATACAAATAAAAATAAACAAAAATATAATAAAGTAAGAAATACCAGAAGAATAATTTTAAAATATTAAAATTATGTATAAAAATATAAAAGGATGTCATTATGTGCCCTAATTAAAGTTTGGTTTCCATGAATAATTCGCAGCTAGTACTTCACTGTTATATTTTTCACTCTATGGTTTCGCAGTAGACCTGAATTGTATCTTAATTACGTATCTCGTTCTGCCCCTTCCCAGCCTCAGTTTCCTTTCAGAAAACATGTCCTCATTGAATCTAAGGTTCGCAAGTTGTTCCCATTTCCAAATTTCTGCCCCATATCAGAAATGAACATAACCTAGTTCAAGATGGCAAACGCTGTTTCTCCATCTTACTTTTATACGTTTAGGTATACATTACATTCTTTCGTGGTACAAAACGTTTCAACTCCATACTTTACAAGAACTTTTATTATATACTTGTAAGTTGTAATGTAATTAGACCACATTTTTTAAAATAGACCCCTTATATGCTTTCTTTGATAGTTATCGAAAAGTTACATTCTCATTAGAAAACGGATGCAAGTTAACTATTCGACAATACTTATGAAACAGATATCTAGAGCTTTATGCTTAAGGGTCGTTCTAAATCTCCAATTAGTCGCAATCATTCTAGAGATATCGAATGGAAACCGTCACGCAGTATCTAAGCACAGCGCTCCGTGCAATGGGAACACACCTTCAATCTTGCGCTATCAGGTTTTGTTGTGATAAATTCCCTATCTTGATATTGCGCGCGACACCTTGGTTCTGTTCTGTAGCCGTACATCTCTCTTCCTCGACCAATGCAATTGACCTTTATGTTCGTCAAACTGTAACATTACCAAGTGTCGACTTTGCATTTTATCCAGGTAGGGATCAGTAAAGGGGCAATGATTCTAAGAAGATTTTCTTTCCGATCTGTTTATTCGGTCAAGATTTAATAAAGAAATGCACTGGCTGTTTACTTCCACAGAATATATTATACTCATATAATGAGGGCTCGTTCGAGAGAAGAAGGATGGGGGATGGTGGTTGTACAACATTCTTCTATCCATTTCCTTTCGCCAAATTGGTTCGTGAATGTTTAATGAAATAATGTTTCTGGCTCTATACTTTACTAAAATATGCATATAGCTATATTACACAAAGAAATATGAGAAAATAGAACAAATACATTCATTTAATTATGTGCACGAATAAAAAAATAGAAAATCAGCCGATTTCATTTGCCTGTCCTCATATATACAGTAAATAACACTCAATAATCATAAAACCAGCATTTTGAGCGTATTTCTAGGTAGCCCGGACTGTATGGCACCGTAGATAAATAAACAATTGTAGCTGTCAATGGTGAAAATCATGTTCTTATAAAATGTGTTCGTTCAGAGGTTAACTTCCCTTGGATGGAAAACCTCCTCTGCAATTGCTAAATAAGCTATCTTGACAGTATCTCGAAAAATTACTATGTTAAATTTTCTATCCTGTTTGTACTGCGCATGAAGTTGTTACATTCAGAACAGGGGCGGCTCGTCAATAAGCTAGAAGCCCCCCCCCCCTCTCTCTCTAAAGGAAGTCGGTCCTGGTGGTGTAGTGGTAACCATACTTGCCTTCTAAACCCAAGATCGCGGGTTCAAACCCGGCAGGATGGATGGATTTTTTCGGGCGTAAAAATACTGACTTCCTTCTGAAGGGAAGTAAAGCCGTGAGTCCCGTGTCGTAGATTTACGGCATGATGAAGAACCTTAGTCTGGAAAAAGAGGCCTCTGAGCAAAATTTGTCGGCCATTTCACGCCTTGAATAGAATGGGACGATGATGACCTGAGATGTTAAAGAGCGTTAAAACAAACCAATCAAACCTCTAAAGGAAAGACTATAACTATTTACACTTTCTCTTCTCTGAGTCAACTTTTAAAACAAAAAAATGCAGGAAAACAAATAATTATATCTTGCACAATTAGCGCATTTTGTCTCTAGTGTAGTAAAAGTAGCGGGTTCTCCATTAGCGAGGTAAATTCAAGGGCTAGCTCGGAACATTTTACTCTTTAAACTTATTCCTTCACGGGACAGCAAAGATTTACAAGGACTTATATTTATCTTCCTTCAAGATGTGTTTTCTTGGGCCAGCAGGAAGACGACCCATGACCAGCGCTCGGTATTCTCTCTTTTCTTAGGAACCAGATGTTGAGAGGTTACTGATACCATGCATAACAGACTTATGGTTGTTTTCATACTTTGTTTGAAATTGAGTGGCTTCCTCATTGTTTATAAGTGGAAAGTTGACTTTCACAGTGTTAACTCTTAAGTTACAAAAAAAAAAAAAAAAAAAGTATCTGTTTTGTGGCAATGAATAAAGTGAACGTTTTATTGAAGACTCTATTTTCGTGTCTAAATTTAACTGTTAAGTTGGAAGTGAAACGATTTGGACCCCATCAGCCGAAAGCTATAGGAGCTTACTGAGTAAGACGGCACAAAATTAAGAAGGCTTTGTTATGTTAAAAAAAAAAAAAAAAAAAAAAAAATCTTGGCTGATAGCGGGTGAAGTGAGAAACATATCTTGTCTATAGAAATGAGATTTGAAAGAAACAGATCGTGGCCGACGTCTTTAAGGCGCGGACTCGTGAGCGGGAGGTCTGGGGTTCGAATCACGCCAGGATCGTCCTCCCTGACTGAGTTTTTTTTTTCCAGGTTTTCCTCAGTCTTCATAACTGGAAAATGCCGGGGAGGTACCCTAAACTTAGGCCTGGAACGTTTCCTTCCTTAAAAAAAAGTCCTTTCCCAATATATCATTTCATTTCATGTATCATCGGTGTCCATCGCCTATGGTGCCTCAGTAGTAAAAACGGGCGTTAAAAACCATTAAAAAAATTAGAAATAAATAGAAAGTGCAAATTTCGTTTCTGTACAGGCCGACGAAACGGCAAATATTACATGCACATCACAATTGGTTGTGATATTACAATAAATTAGAGGAAGTAATCTAGTTGAAAGATTCATAAAATTCATTGCTGTTTCTGAATTAACTGCAGAAGGCTTAAGGCATACTTAACTAGCTTAATTAGAAGAGCTTTAATGAAAGAAGGTTTTAATTTAGAGTTAATGCCTGTATTAAAATTCTATTTTACAAATAGCGAATAAAACATACAAACCAGAAATTTATAGCACACGTGTACGGAATGTCGGGTAGGTGTATGTCTTGATAAAAAAGATCTTCCCTCACACCATTTGGATGTGATGTTCCTAGTAATGCTCCTGGTCCACCCTTCTATAGGCAACGAGCCGCCACTGATTCAGAATAATAATATACGTTCAGGACCTTGAAAAATAACCAATCTAAAGGTTGCAGTTGATTTATAGTGTTGGTTCATTGAAATTAGTGTGTGTGTGTGTGTGTGTGCGCGTATGTATAAATGAAAAATAATGTAACACTATTAACTATGTAACTAAAATAACAGTAACTAGAAAAGCTGAAAGAGATAAAACACTTAAGAAAAAGTCACACGTTTGTATTCGCTGTATTTCGAACCGCTAGAGTTCTTCTATGGCTAGAAGACAAGTAGTGTTTAATCCTTCTCTGCTTTTCTAGTTATTGTTATTTTAGTTTATATATACACACATTTTGGTGGGTGAAATTACATTTATTATTTGGTTGCGGTTGCGTACTGAAAAAATTCAGTAGTCAAGTTCGTACAATACATGTGCAAGTAGCAGTTGTAGCTATTTTGAGGTATGCTTTACTAGCGAGTGGTTTGCCGTTTGTGTGTTAATGTGTGCTTTCATGTGTAAGCTGTGTGTTGATTGTTATTCGTTAGTTACGTCACTACATAAATATAGGGTTTATATATACACTAATGAGAAAACTGATTGTAGAAAAGTGGTAAGGCGATTTGTAGGAAAATAGCCTGGCAATCGTGTGCCAGAGGGCGAAACTGTTCGCCAACTTGTTAAAAAGGAACGAGAGACAAAATGCCCCATGACTAGAGAGGTCTTATGGAAGGACAGCATATAATTATATCCTATGCAAATGCAGGAACGTATTAAGACTGAGGGTATCACTTTCCCTATCTACTAGTGCTTGTTATTATCAAATAAAATATTATCATTTCATGTTTTCAATAAAAATATAAATACCAAAATAAAATAGTAACGCTGTGAGTGGTGACTCATTTTTTTTCCCCCTCTGGTTGAGGCGGCTGTAAGTGCGCTCAGGGGGGCCCTTAACTTTTACTTTTAAATTTTAGCACGATGTCAAAGTAAATAAGATTTAAAAACCTTCTTTCATTAAAGCTGTCTAAAAATTCTTTGTGTAGACATGAATACTACTAAAAACACTATACGAAATTAATGCCATTAATTTTTAGTGACGCCCTTTAACACCTCAGGTCATCAGAGTTCCATTTAATTCAGGATGTGAAAAGGCCGATAAATTTTGCTCAGACCTCATTTTTCAGGCTTGAGATTCTTTTACATGCCATAGATCTACGACATGGTATTCAAGGCTTTACTTCCCTTTCAAGGGAAGCCTTAATTTTTATTTTTACGCCAGAAAAATCCACCTAGCTGGTAGGATTTGAACCCGCGTTTTTAGGTTTACGAAACAAGGATGGTTTCATTAGACCACCAGGACCAACCACGATTAATATTCAATTATCTTTATTTTAAATTAATTTAAACATAATCTATATAATTCTACATATTTCTGTACTTACTTTTTACCCTTGAAGTACCTATGAACCTAAAGACACCAACCAAGTTGGTCCTGATTGGTGGTCTAGTGGTAATCATACCAAAATCGCGGGTTCAATCCCGAACAGGGTCGATGATTTTTTTTTTCGGGCGTAAAAGTCCTAAATATTGGCTTCCTTAGGAAGGGAAGTAAAGCCGTAGGTCCCGTGTCGTAGATCTACGGCTCGTAAAAGAACCTGAAGCCTTTAAGAAGAAGTCACTGAGCAAATTTTATCGGCCGTTTTACGCCCTGAATTGAATGGGACGCTGACGACCTGAGATATTAATGAGCGTCGGACGAACCAACCATATAAATAATAAAAATAAAGACACCAAAAACCTATAACACATTAGCCTTATGAAATTAACTCAAATACAATTCACTTTTTGAGAACACTAAACAAATAAGAAATGTAAAGAGATTGTATTTTAAGTTATAGTTTTGCATAAAATGCACATTTCCACATTTACTCCGTGTAAAGAACAAAAAGTAGTATATTTAAATGCTCGATATATTAATTTGTTTTGCATTAGTATGCAACACGGTATCCCGATTTCTGTGGAAGGCATTGTAAGTTATAACTGTTCTTTCCCATTGCGCGATCAAGATGTAACGATGAATAATGTAGGAGTGAAAAATGTTATCCGTCATATCAAGAGCGTTTTTTATTTCAAAACAGAGGCACGATAAGTTCTTACGGATTATCCAGAGTTATTTGCTGGGAAAAAAAAAATTGCCATGCTGTGTTTTAGCTAAACAAGCTGGAGCATGCGTGGCGCAGCGGCGACAGAAGGTGGGAGAGGGGTTATAGAGGAGGACTAGGTAAGGCACAAGCTCAGTCTGCCGCGAGACTTGTACGGAATGTGAGTGCAAATAATAGTGGTGTTTATTGTGGAGTTGTGCTAGAGTGCCGGCGCATTTCCACTTGGATATAGCTACGCTTCAACGTGAGCAATACTTCTTTCTTTTACTCCTTTCTCCTAAACTTAAACTGAGTGTAAAATTATTGGTTATGAAAACTTACATGCCACTTTAAAGTTTATGAAACAAAACACAAGGGTTGGCTTTTGAAGTGAACAACTTTGTGTTTCATTAAAGCATTTACCAGCATTGTTGTAATATTATCAGCATTCTTTCGGCTTTACAAAATATAGAACCGGTTTTTCGTAATTTGGAAAATGCTACTGAACCATGAGTTTGACTTTTTATATTATAAATAAACAAGTACAAACATATCCCAAGCTTTTTGGGCATATTACCTTATTATCATAATCACATTATATTGTTAATAAAGTATTCGGTGTTAGGAAATAGCGAAACCATAAGCCACTGTGTCGCACGAGATTTTGAGGTTAAGTTCGACATATGCGAGAAACTATTGAAGCCTTAGTAAACAAACGAACCACATGCATGATGTACGCTAGAGCAAATAGAGCAGTAAGGGTAAAAAGAATAAAATGTGTCGTGAAATAAATCAAGAACAAAAGCCAATATTTGTGTTTGTTTCAGGGGCAAACTAACTAAAGTACAATAAAAAGGAATCGATTATATTATCTTTTATTTGTGTTCACCTGTTCTTGTTTATGAAATTAACGTATTCTTGGAGCTAAAACAATTAAAATATAATGCAAAAATTTAGCGTGACCATAGCTAACTCCTATGGTTCATACTATAGTTTTAAAAAGAGTTACTTATTTTAAAACTATATACTTTTAATACAGACGTATATATAAACGACAGTTTTCACCTTAATTTTGCATGTAATTATGTAATTATATTACAATTATTATTTCATTGCTTGAATAGCGCTACAATATTATCACCAAATAATCCGGTTACATTATGCGACGAAGTATTCTTAGGTTCCCTACAGAATTCAGTAAGCAACTAAACAAAATTTCTTAAAATATCAAATACAATTTTAAAGGCATGATATGTTAGTAAATCTAAATTAACAAGTGCTTGTTCTAATAACGACATTCTGCTTCTCTAACGTAACAAAAATATGCAAAAAGTGATAGTATTAACACTTTGTGCTAATAGAACGTAAAATTTATTGTCTGTGTTCATAACAAAATTATAAATGTTTCTACTCGGACACTTTTTGTACTTTCCCTAAGCTGTTTATTTGTTTATGGTACTTTTCTGTTGGCGAGTCGAATGGAAAACGTACTTGCAGAAATCCGCCACTATCTATAAGCATGATACGAGTGCATGGCATAATTAGTGGAGTTTCCATTATGTAAAACATTATTAAAGAACTTGCATATTTATCGACACAGTGCTTGTCGGACTAGCCTGTTTTCTCGCTCGCTCCCCAACGCCAGCCTATTTGCCATAATTACAAACCTAAAATGCAGTTCCCAAACGCCAGTAATAAATACATATGCGAGCATTAACAAGCACCATCTTTCAAATAACTTAACTCTTTCCCTGAAACGCATCTTACCATAGCATTACCAACAAGATCAAGATCCGAAATTGAGAACCATTCCATTCCCTTTAGAATAATTTTTCTCTTGCTTTTAAAGCTCAACAGAAAGCTAAGACAGCTTAAGTCTATAGGAAAGCAAAAGAACCTTGACGTACAATATTACGTTATTTGCAACGTCAGAATAAATTATAATGACAGGAATATGGTGTGAATGTGAAACAAGATATTGCTGATTTGCACTTTCTTATACGTAGAACTAAAGCGAGCAAAAACTCCTCTCCCTAAGGCTAGCCTGTAGATCCAATAAGTTTGTGATACTTAAATCTGATCTGAGCCGTGATGCGCAAATTATATAACTGATGATTCGATAACACAGCTATCTGATTTAATATATCTTCATTTGGCTCGCTAACAATAAAATACTTTTTCATAGAGAATTGCATGTAAAGTCAGGTAATAAACTAATATAAATGTTAAATGTTATATAAATACCAGTGATTAAATCCAAGTATTCAAAACACGCTTCTGAGTAATATGACTTAATTAAATTATGATTTGATAATTTCAGAATGCCGTATAAATTACATTTGCTTTCTTACTATATAGGACAGCGCACATAAAGAATTATTTGGGGAAAAACAATTGAATTAAGGTTCCTCCCCTTTTTAGGCAGTTTGAACACTAAGAGAATTTTTTTTAAATCACTGTGAAGGTTAATTTTGATAAGTTTTATGATCCATAAAATAGACCTGCCTGTTGTAGGGAAGTTTATTTATTTAAGATACTTCTTAATATGGGGATTTAGTACCTTTTTTTCGTTTTGGGCTAAAATATTTAAGAATTTCCATTGTTTGTACTTAACACTGAGTTAGTTTCTCTTTTAATTTTCCAGCAATCTATGTACATTCTAATTGGTTAACTGATTAGTTTATTTTGTTGGACGTATGGCTTATTGCAGTTGTACATCTGACTTTTTAGAGTGCGATTGTTTTGGATAAACGTTAAACATAATTTTTATTAACTATAGATCTCCCAATAACTTACTTGAAGCAAAGGATTTTACAAAACCAATCCTTATCATTAAAGGTGTTAATTATTTCAGCAAACGTTTTTTAATATTTGGCATAGTAAAACACTACAGACCAGTAATGGGGGACTGTGTAGGTTTAAGTTACTGGTGGGAGCTAGAGAACTAGCTAGTCAGAGGAATGTGCTGATAACGCAATGAGTCAGAGCAGTGCATTTGTTTATGGTCAGCACATGTATCATAAAACATATATTTAACATGCTTGTGCTATAATGCGTTTAGAAAATGTTTACCACTTAAGGCTTAAGTTAATATGCTAAAGTTTTCTAACTTAATAGAGTTAATGAACTATAATTGAGTGCACACTTTTTTAAATTGTATCTGCTCTGCTCATTCGTTATCAGGTAAAATAGTGGAAGATCGGAAAAGTGTTCATTTTCCTCACTAGAGTCTCTCGTTTCACTCATTTTTAACGAAACTATCGATGGCATCCACCAGTAACCCATTCTTTTCCCGAAATTGTGTCTTTTCTCTTTTCACATAGTTGCAAAAATCCGACCACTCTTCAGGAATGAAGGAAGAAAATGCTTTACGTGTACGTTCCAGTAACGCTTGATTGATTTATTTATTTATGGACGCTCTTTAACATCACAGGTCATCAGCGTCCTATTCAACTCAGGGCGTGAAACGGCCAACTAATTTTGCTCAGAGGCCTCCTTTTTCAGGCTTAAGGTTCTTTATCGTGCCGTAAATATACGACATGGGGGACCCACGGCTTTACTTCCCTTCCGAAGGAATCCATACTTAGGATTTTTACGCCCGAAAAAATCCATCGATCCTGGCCGGGCTTGAACTTGCGATCTTGGGTTTAGGAGGCAAGTATGGTTACCACTACCACCAGGACCGACGATAACGCCTTGCCCACTAACATTTTTCTCTCTTAGCATGAGTTTAATCTTGAACTACGAAAGTTCAATGGGATCAATTCACACATGTATTGGGGCAATTTTAATGCATTTGCCATGGAAATTTAATATTTCGTTAATGCGAAACACCTTTTCTGGTCATTTATGGTTCTCTATCAATCTGTAGAGTTCAGATTTTATCATGTGTGTTGAATAAGGAATGCTGTTATTTTGCAACCAAAATATAATTTTTTACTTTACAGCTTAATTGAAGGGAGGCTGTTTTCCTGAAGGTTGTAGAGTAAGCATTATCAATAACAAGAACACTTTTGGAAGAAGGTAATAGTTAATCCAAGGTTAACATTTTCTGAAATTCATTTCACTATAATAATCTTCCGAATTTTTGCCTGTTTGAAAAAAGAATGATGAATTTTTCACGAATTTTTCGGATTTTGCATGGACGACGACGAGACCGAATTCGGCTTAGCCAACACGCCCGGTTGATTTTCATTTTGCCAGGATTTCGTAATTGTTAAATTATTGTATACGCAAGTCTCTTAAATGTGCACAATAGGACGAGTCTGTTCCCTAAAGCGGCTTATTGCTTTCAGATACTTACAGCGCCATTCCATATCCTTGGCTTTTAATTAATGTTTTCCTAAAAATTTGGAACTTCTTCCATTTGTACTCCATTTCTTTAAAACTCTTCTCCTAGAATGACTCCCTCAGGGAAATTCAATTCTTTCTCGAATCACATATAACTATTTTGGACATGTAGGAACTTCTTAGTCGGTCCTGGTACAGAACAATACTTGCCTTCTAAACCCAAGATCGCGGGTTCAAACCCAGCAGGGATCGATAGATTTTTTCTGGCGTAAAAATCCTAAGTCTGGCTTCCTTCGGAAGGGACGTAAAGCCGTGGGTCCCGTATCGTACATTTACGGCACGAAAAAGAACCTCAAGCCTGAAAGAAGAGACCTCTGAGCAGAATTTACCGGCCGTTTGATGTCCTGAATTGAATGGGACGCTGATGACCTGAGATGTTAAAGAGCGTTTATAAATAAATAAATAAATAAAAAAGGAAACTTATTTTCTCACTAAATAACATGCAGCATCCTATTACATTCCTTTCAAAATCGCCCAAATTCCCTTTCGTATATTCCAAGCTATTTCTGTGTTTTCCTGGAGTAGACAGAAAAGACTCGCCGGCTTCATGCCTTCTCTTCTTACCCTGGTGATTGTTCTCACTAGAACACGTTATAGTGAGATACACGTTAAGTTTGACCGATTTACCTAGCCTTGACTCCTTATACGCAGCGATTACTTATCTCACTATCATGCTTCATTATTTATAGTTTTTCCTTTCTTTCGTTTTTGTGGTATATTCGTTATTTCTCAATATCATTAGTAGACTAACATCTATGTGAAATTACACACTAACACTTGACTAAACCATGCATTGCAAAACGACCAGCTGATCACTATTAATGCACTTGTCAACGTAATAACGCTCAGAAAAAGAGCGGCTTAAACATTTGAATAGATGATACATCTCCAAGAGTTTGTGCGTAATGTTTTGCTTGGGAGATAAGGTCCACCGCTGTCCCCACATCTCGCTAACTTCCAGCTCCTCGAGCCCTTTTCGGGAGGAAGTCTTCATATTTTCACATATGAAACGAAACCTTCCACACGAGGATAACATGAACCTATTTCATCAACTACCCTATGGCAGTCACGTATTAAATATTTGCATATCTTCTTCTTCAACTACAATCTTATGACCTGTTCCATTTCAAAGAACTGTCACCTATCCATGGGTTCCTGGTCTCCCAACTTTCTCCTTCACCACCAGGACATTAAGTCTGTGATTCTCTATGCATTGAACCTGTTCATTCCTGTTCTGCTTTTGTTTTGTTTACGTTCACAGCGTTTGAATAATGTTAACTTGTCGCACATGTCTTCATTTTATTGTTTGTCTAGTAATATGAAACCGGCAACACTCACGATATATTTCATATCACATACTTCTAATTTTCTCTTATTTTTCGATTTCCCGACAAGTTCTCGCACCCGTAGATCAACAATGGAACTTCTAGTGTTTTATACATTTCTAACTGTTCAAGTAGTAGTGTTTATTTTTAATGTTCTTATGATCGTTCCATATATTCTGAAGTTTATTTAACATGATATTAACATCTTGATTTTTAAATAGGTGCAATTGCAGCCCAAGTAGTTAAAACGGTCATCTATAATTTGTACATTAATTACAATTTTTCCTGTAACTGGTCTGGTCCTATAAATTCCATAGTTTTTTTTTTTTATAGAAATTTCAATGTTATATTGTGGCATGCACCTTGTTTAGATTGTTGCAGTGTATTCGTTAATGCGATTATTTGCCGAAAGAATGGCTTTCTTATTTGTCCCGTTTCCAATGTTAAGCTGTATTTCTGTGTTGTTATGGAGACTTTATAAAACGACTGGGAAATTATTAACTTACATCTTATTCTATAATTTATTATGCTAGAATCTATCAAAGGTTTGTCCCTACTTAAGAAACATCATATGTTGTCAAAAATGTGACCCGCGCCTCCACCAAATCTATCCCAACCTCCGGTAGAACCCTCGCCCTTACAGTTAACTTCGCACGCAGTCGGACAATAGGAAAACGATCCTGACTTTAATCCCTAAAAATCCCGGACATCATGAATTAAGTTAAGGGATGAGGTACACAAATAGAACAATGAACTGATAGTTAAATTGATCGGCCACTATTGCAGCCTTATATACTGTTTATATCATTCCTATTACAATGAGAATGTATTACCTGTCGGGCGCTGTTCAGATGACCAAGGAGAGAAGTTGTGCGTCTTGACTTGCCCAAGTAGACGGACGCTTTTTTCTTACCAAAACCTCCAAACATTGACTTACCCATAGCCGTAGCGAACTTCTCAGAGCTGCTAGAGTTGCGGAGAGAGGCGAACTCCTCAGTCCCGGACGGCAGTGGTAAACTCCGATGTTGCTTATGACTAATAATCTGCACGTAATTGTTTTCACTTCACAGCAATAGGCGTACGATTGCTGCCTTTTTTACAAGAGGTGCAAAATATTTTATTACACAAATTTTACACAACATTTACACTTCCTTATTCACACTTCGCTTGTAACAGGTTAATGTTGCATGTATTATTATTTTGTTTAAGGTAATGTAACCTATGCGTTGTCCTCCGTAACTTTCTGGTTGCAATATGTTGCTGCTTATTAAAAAACTGAGTTTTTCTCTTTTTACCACCCGCTGTCTTATTACAATCCTGAAATAATTCATACACACACACACACATACTAACCTTAACGCTAACCTTGGGCAAATCTAGAAACCGATAGACCTAGTGGTTTTCGTAAATACAAATTTATAGCGGTGGGTAAATCACTGTAATGATGACAAACCTTTGATTCCAGCAGGGGAAAAAAAAAAAAAAAATCGTAAATATCAATTTATTGCGGATTGTGTGCGTGGTACTGTATTAGCGAGTAAATCATTGTAATGGTAACAAATCTCCTTTAACTCTGGCAGAATTAAAAAAAATTCAGGAAGTGAGAACTCTAAACCACTACATTTATAAATGTAGAATTACGCTCTAACCGCTGAGCTAACATGCCGTTACGCTTGACAGTCTTATTATCCAGCTATATCAATGGAAGTCGCACCATCTTTGGCTTTCCCCGCTATCACTCGGGAGTGACTCGGGACTGCAGCTCTAGCAGCTCCGAGAATTTCGCTACGGCTATGGATAAGTCAAACGCTGCAGCTATACATTTGCGCAGAGCATGACCTTTTCTATTTCATACACGCCAGGCGAGCATGCAATTAGATCGCGAGTTCGATCCCGGCCAGGATTGATGGATGGCTTCCTTCGGGAGGTTATTAAAGCCCAGGGTCTCGTACATTTACGGCACGTAAAAGAAGCTCAAGCCTGAAAGAAGAGGCCTCTGAGCAAAATTTGTCGGCTGTTTCACGCCCTGAATTGAATGGGACGCTGATGACCTGAGATGTTAAAGAGCGTCCGTAAGTAAACCAAATCAATAACCTTCTTGATATTCGAGTGTTTCTGTATAAATTATAGTTTATTGGCGTTTGTATTTACATTGAATTGTTTCCGCTTTCGTTACAAAATATGTACTTCCAATTTCTTGTATCCAAGCACGGTAGACTCTGGCGAGGTTTAGTATATATATATATACCCCTGTAGTAACTAACCTGTTTGAAATGTTTTTACAGGTTTTCATGGTAAATGCAGGTGACGTAACCCAAGTTTAGGCAGGAAACACTTCCTTGCCCCAAAACGTTCTTTGGCAATTAATTATTTAATATCTCCGTATTATTATTATTATTATTATTATTATTATTATTATTATTATTATTATGAAATATCCTGATAATACAGGTCCGCCGCCAGTGATATCTCAATAGTGAAAACTTTTGCATTATATTTATTGCACTTAATGGAACAAAGGGAGTATACAGTCATTTTCTTCAAGTTTTTTCCCCTCTGCATCAGCTGTAGTGTGATACATAACGCTAGTGACAACGTTTAACAGAAATAGACAATCAGCTAAATGTCATATCCGGTTAAGCTTCGTTCACCCGCAGATAGAAGTACCCCTGGTTGTATTCAGAGGGAAGTACATTTCTTTGACCCACTGATAGCTGAGTTAGAAAACAAATACAACCACACTAACAGTATTAGCTCACTTAAAATGGTAAATTTGTTCCTAACATGTCCTGTTTGCTCTTAGAATACTACATATTGTATAAATAAAACATGTTAATGCTTTTTTATTTATATTAATGTTCCAATTTTATTATTATACAAATAGTTTTAAGAACCGAAGAGGTGAACTAAAACTAAATACAAGGCAAACGGAAATGAACTTTCTCTAATGGGGCGTTTATATCCATCATTTCTTGTGACGTAACACAAATGCCATAAAATGCATATAACGCATTTACGCGAATATAATGCGCCATCGAATGTAATGCACACCCCAAATTTGGAAACTCACAAAAAAGATTTTGGTATATTGTACAGGGTCTAAGAGACAAGCCCATCCATTTCATAATACATTCAGAACAGATTATTTACAAGTGGACTATTGTTACATCTTGGAGCACGTAGGACAAAATCCACCATTCATGTTGTTGTCAGGACAGTTGGCGTAGGTTAAAGAAGAAAAAGTTTTCTTATGTGTCACTAGTCACAGGTTGCACATTGTTCCTACTATCATGTAAGAATTCCAAACCTTTTTCTTCAATGTCAGAATGTCTTCCTTAGCAAGTACCAATGAATTTCTTCTTACTAGCTTTAGTTGCAAATAATGCTAACGTTGCTCTGAGCTACATTAAACTCTCTTCTTGCTCTCTGTTAGTATTTTTTCAGCATAAAGAATTACTTTAAGCTTGAAAGTGGCATCATAAGATGTTCTTCTCTGTTTGCCCTCCTTTTCGTGACTAGCTGCCGTTCAAACTCCCTGCGCAATAATAGGCCAACAATAAATGTAGCAAAGTGGGGAATTGCAGCAACCCATTATGACGTAATAAAGATAAATTCCAACGAAGTTACCGGCGAACTACGGGACGGATTTGCACTCGAATCTAATGCGCACCATAATTTTGAATACTGCATTTGTACAAAAAGGTGCGCATTAGATTAGCGTAAATACGGCAATATCGAATGAATACTCTTCTCATAATGAAATACACCGCCATAGGTGGCCGAGGTCGTTAAGGCGTGGACTTGTGAGCGGCAGATCACCAGGACCGTCCTCCCTTACTGTGGTGTTTTCCAAGTTTTCCTCATAAAGGGCAAATTCGGGGAGGTACCCTAAACATAGGCCTGGAACGTTTCCTTCCTTAAAAGATCCTTTCCCAATATATCATTTCATTTCATATATCATCATTGTCCACCGCCTGTGGTCCTCAGGAATAAAAACGGCCGTTAAACACTTCCAGAAAAAAAAATGCATTTATAATGCTGCCTTCAGTTGCTATTTGCAGCCCTACTTCTGAATCCTTGCTTCAAAAATAATTTGGAAAGTCTTTTCTGAACTGTCTTCCAACATGTACTCCTTCTGTTCAGCATTATTTCAAAGCAACGTATATTATGATCTTTTAGGTGTATAAAAATCATTTTTAAAAATGGTCATTGAATTGGCTACAAGTAGCATTTTGTCATTTTCTCTTAAAATCCAGTATATTTAAGTTAGAACAAGCTTCACTTGTTTGTGACGAAAGGCATAGTTAGTAAGACGGAGCATTTATAGACGTATCAGTAACGGCTATGCTACAACAGTAATTCAATAGGTACTGAACTTCGTGACTATAGCGTGGGAACTATCTCGTATACAAATGTTCACAGAAGAGATTTAAGAACGAGAGGCCAACGACTCGTAGCATTTTATCTGTCTGAGAAGAACTATTTTCATTTGTTGAATGTGGAGGAATGGCAAAGTTGTTCAGTGTGTTGTAAGATTAGTGAGAGCGAGAAAGTTAGGCAGGGATTATCAATCAACTAAAAGAAAAAATGTCGATCAATGGTGTCAATCACTCTACCAATGAAGTGATACGCTTTCCCTACCGCATCTACAACATTGCAACCATTTAGTTGCTGCGCATTCATCAAAGATTGTAAAATAGTAGTAACACAAGAAGTATGCTCAAATCAAGTACTAAACATTGACCCATCGTTTTGCAAGCCTCTGAAATCCAGTAGTGCGCAATTCTCTGGGCTGCTGTAGAAACCAGATGAAGTTTCTGAGGATGTTACAGTAGAAGTCTGCATTTATGGTTTGTCCTTGAGGCTGGAACGCGGCAAGCAGCGTGCCTTCATGATCCCAGAAGACTGTATCACTTTTGCGGCGGATGTTGTCACGTTAACTTTTTTCCACAGGCGACGCAGGAAGTTTCCGCTTCATTGACACACTCTTTGTCTCGGGCTGGTAACGGTGAGCACAAGACTCATCGCCTGTGACAATTCGGGCCAGCATATCTTGCTATTCATCGTAACGATAGATGTTGTAATGCCATATCCATTCTTTGCATTTTGCATTGTGGGATAAGCAGTCATCATGCCATAGGCTTTGTGAAAACCTTACCTGTCATGCATTATGAGATAGGCCATGCGAGTGAACAATCATTAGCAGCGGCTAATATGTATGTTGTTAGCCCTCTGCCTGTTCGTTTAAGGTCTTCGAATCATTGCAAATTCGCCTCTCTCACAATCTCCGTTGTGCGGTGTTCGTCTTCGATACGTGTTCCCCCATCAGATAACTTCTGCACTCACTTGCAAACGCTTGACGTGACAGGCACTTCTCACCGTAGAGGGGAAGTATTTCTTTATGAATGTTCTTTCATTCCATATCTTTGGCACACAAAAATCACACAACGTAGTGCTGCTCGAGTGTTGTACGCTGCTCGAGGGGTCGCCATCTTGAAATTACTGTTTGGCTATTGTAAATGTGTACTGTATCGCGTCAAATATCACCATTTGCTATCGGACTAATGCTGCCAAGGTGTGTCATTCAAAAATGTTTCAATTTCTAACTTATTTAAATGACTTATTCTCCTATAAGACACGTTATAACAAATAAAAAGAAACAGGTGTAAATCAAGCTGTTGACCTAGGCTTTTCCTCAATCCAAAGAATAAATGTACATTCGTTTTAAGCACTTCTTACCCCTACAGCCATATACTTAATTACCCTGAATGACTAATGAACACTAATAGTTAGGAAACATGTATAATATCGATTATATATGCGTTTAAGTTTACACAATGTGTTGACTTTAAGCAAACTTAATCCTGGTTGACCCCGAGAATTAGCTATTCTAAACCAGCGACTTAAGACACATTTATCCCGTTTATGGAAAAAATTAACGTTAAGAGTGCAGAGAGAATAAGGCTTCCATTAACTTGAAACTTTTATTTATTAACCTTTAACCATAAGGTATCAACGGCAAATGCAATGCTGGTATTTTTTGGTTCGATCTTTTTCTGTATTCTGCCGTGAAAACTAACTTGCATTTGAACGTTTATTGCGTGTATATACATAAACGGCGTTACTCCGTATAGATGTCAAAAGTAATTAATTCAGATATTTTGAAAACAAAGGGATTTAGCACTGTTTTGCTTGAGTAAATAGGTGTAATGCACTCTATCATTTACCTAATTCATGACATGGAGTTGAGAAATATGAGCGTTTATTGTCCCGTCGCTGAGCCCGATGAAAATAAACGTGAGATGTATTTATGATTGGTTGCTTCATTAACATTAGCAAGTCAACAGAAAATCGTTAGTGTTAAATTTGAACACTTGACAAACCCACTAAGTGACTGAGTTGTTTTAAATCATTTTTTTTAGTTTCTGCTTTTTATTCTTCAGTGCTTTAACTGAAATTAAAACCTTCTTGCCAGCAGGTATGTGATAAGTATTTCTGCTGCATACCACGTTGCACATTTATGGCAGTAGAAGAAATAAAAGTTGTGTTTAGTTATGTATAGGCCACTAAGTTAGGACAGAGAACCAGTCACGCTTAAAGGAATGCATCTGTGAAAATAAACAAAAATTGTTAGTTTTTATCCAATTAATTTGAAATTTTGATATTATTTGAGTAATTTAGATTCTAGTGTACCTATAAAATATATTTCTTTTATTTATAACAGATGATGCTAATATTTTGTTGTTCTTTCTCTTGTAGTTTTAGCATATTGTAAGAAAAACCCCACGCATTACAATTTTTATTATAAATGGAAAAATGTTGAGCCTTTATTCCATTAGAATGTAGCTATAAAGAATGACATGTTTCATTTGTCTATAACAATCCGTTTTGGAGAAACAAATTTTTGTGCAAAAATTTATAACTTATTTCAAATTATTCTTAATTGTCTAATTTAAAATTGTGCATTTCACCTACAAGATTATATTATGCTATCTTTCATTACGAATTTATTTAAGAATTCGTGAAAATTTCAAAACAAATATTTTGAAAATTATATTAAAGTATTTTGAACATTCCGAAAATGGAAAAAATTAAAGTTAGAAAAATGCAATTAAACATTTAGCTGTAGGAAACACATTTTTCTTTTCTTTAGAAATTTCCTGCCCCATATGAAGGTCCTTCAGCTATTTCTGGGCTCTGGGCTCTTCTTTAAGCTTTCTTATTTTCAACGTTCTCTTTACTGTTTTATGTGTAACATTAGAATTCAATGCGCTTTGGTTCAGTGTCGCCTGTTCCTAACATTATCAATTTTATTACTTATTGGACGTATTTTGTAAGCAGTGAGTATTTCCCTAGCATTTAATGTAACCTGGTACCCAATACTAAAGTCCCTAGCAATTGCAGTCACTGTAATTTGCAATTTTTTTCTTGAAACAAAAACCTCTTAAGGACATCTTTTCCAAATTATACCACGTAAGCTTTTATTGGCATTCTGTATTGTACCTTTAGTATGCCTCTCTAGTAAATCATTATTAGCTAATCTTTGGTAAACAGGGATTACTGAACACACAACACTAAATAAAGTAAAAGTTTTCTTTTTTTCTTAATGTTTGGGGGTTTCTCAACTTTAGCAATGACTCGAAGTATAAAAACATCATGAACTCACCCCCAGGACATGTGAAGAGCATTCTTCCGGTGTCTACAAGTTTTTGAAAATCCCAGAAGATGTCTCTGTACTTTCTGACTATTAATTTCACACCTATAATGAAGCTGCACAGCTTAAAAGTGAAAAATTCACTAAGTTTTGCATCAAAAAGAGATTGGAGTCATTTAAAGATCCACGGCCATACACACAAGGACATTTAATCCTAGCGTAGCGGCAAATGAAATAACTTAAGAGCATAACTGTCGACGGATTATGAAAGGCAAATAAATAAATATTTATTAAACAAAAAAGAAATTAACATTTTCACTGTTTATGCCCAAATTTCCCAGGTACATCCTTTAACAACAAACTGGACGTAGCTTCCCCCTGCGGAAGTAGTTATACCTTTGTCTTAACCCCTTTTACTGTAAGTTCATCTGAAATCTGGAGTTCACAATAAACCGCGTTGCAAAAGTTCAGCATTCTTAAATTAAATGTGGTGTGAATGGTTTTAACTATTTTACTATTAATTTTAATTACATTTGCCTTAAAACATAATTTATTTGTAATATTTCTTAAAACCGTAGCCTTTTATAGTGCAATCGTCTCAAGAAGAAAGCCATCAGAAAATGGGAAATACTTCCGCAGACAAAGGCGAATCCGCCGGAATATTTCTTGACAACCTCAATATCTAATTTATATTTCTGAACACTATAAAAACAGTACAGAAACTTGAAACGGTCGATGCTAGCCAGTGGACCGTCCTGCATATTGATTAATATAGTACGCAATTAACATAATTGTGCTAGTCAATAATTTGATGATAGGATGTTTTTAATATTAATATTTTAACCGCTACCTAAAGGAGAAACTGGTGGCAGTGTGTAAAAACAAATTGGTAACAATTTTGGGCACTCTCTTTAAATTTCTTAAGGTAAATGCGTTTTATCACTATAATCTTATGTATTACAAGGGAATTTCCGAAGCTCTGGAAACTTCATACACGTCACATGTTGCATTACAAAAGTTAACAATACTTACAAAGGACCTTTTGGTGTTCTTCTCTTTTGCATTTTATTCTTTTGTGCATTCTTCGTCTAATGATTTGCTTTTGAAGGATGTTTCTTTTTGTTAGTATACGAGAAGTTTTGGCGAGCTGACCTTGAACCTCCTTTTTCCCAGTGTTCTGGAATAATGACATTGGAGCATCGCTGTAACAAATGTATGGATTGACATTAAGGGAGATTATGATATTTCGCTCATGTTACGTCATCTTAAAATTGACCAATGAAACGAAACAGTATTTGAATTCTGACCAATCACAACCGGATTAAGGAGTAAAATTATAAAATATAAATTTTCAAATCCGTTTTATCACCCGACATGCTTTTGTCTTGTGGTTAGTGTAGCCAACTCTATACCTATACTAAATAGTTCCTGAGCACGCACGCATCACTGACTACTTTTCTATGTTTTCAGCAATTGTAAATTTAACTAACTTAATGAGTATTCACAAGCAATTGTTTTTGCGTATTCGGCTAAACATCTGATCTCATTTTGTAAACTGTGTAACGATATCTGTCTAAGCAACCATAAATCTTAATTAACACGTTGCTTAGAATGGTAAAATGTTTCCTATGTTTTGTTTTTCTCAGTTGGTATTAGTAAATCGAACGGTAGCGGCTGTAACAGTCGACTTTCGTCTATTTCATTCTCACGGTCTCTGATGAGATAGATATTCATTAAGTGTAACATTTTATACAGTTAAGAATCTGTACGCGAATTTCAAATGTATATTACTTTTATTCTTATTTTTTTCATGAGGAGTATTGTTTGAGGACGCATTATTCTATTCATGAAATAGCCCTAAACCCGTATTTGGCTCTTCTCTATTGGCATAGAGGCATTCGTAGGTTGCAAGATTGCTTGAAAAATTTTAGTATTGATAATGCAAAATGCACAATTATTACAATATTGTAAGTCAAGTTCATGGGATTTATATTTAAATTCTTATTTTGTTCGTGAAATAGTACTAATAAATATCACTCGAGGGTCTCAGCTTTCCTTCGTGATATTACTTGCCATAAATAAAAATACTTTTATTTTAAAAACTCGTTTCTTCTCTTTAGGCCTAACCTTTTTAGACCACCTTCATATCTTCAGTGTTCACCCTGTATGATGTATCTGTAATGAAAATGGGAGTTAAATAAAGTTTAAAAATGTTAAAATATCAGCTCTACATTCAGTAATAATCCGTCAAAGAAATTCGCTAAGGACTGCTAAAAATATTTCGTATCTCATTCTGCACCTGGAGCAAAAAACGAGTTTTACACTATTGGCTGATGGGCTACATTCTGGAAGATGTCATAGTCATATCCAAGTTTAATATCAATAGTGCATCATGATGCTGCAACATTATGAACTTTATGAAGTCCTTGGTTGTAACCCCATAAATGTGTTAAACAACCAACGAATAAATATCATTTTGGATAGCACGATAGCTGAAATCACCTAAGTATAATTTATTTAGGGGCGTGCACTAAGCCAATGGAGAATAAAAGGATGTTTCGAGAAGCTAAGGGATATATGTGTGTGTGTGGGGGGGGGGATCCTAAGAGAAGCATGGAGGATCTTGTGAGGGAGAAACCAGGACGGTAGTGCGGGAGGAAGACGCAAAGAGGAGACGGACGCGAGGCGCGTTGAGGAAGCGGCGCTCTTGGGAGAATTTTCGAGACTTCTCCGGTGACGCTACTGCAATTAATTAGTGATGGAATGTGTAGTATTATTGAGCAGTGCTTACGGAACGTGTTTGGCGATGCTACGAGCATAATTCGTTATTCCAGACTTAAATTAACCAACACAGATTGCCCTGAAACATGATTGACCAGAACCGAAGAAGCAGAAATACATAAAACACATAAATCGTCACACAATTTTCGCTATATTTCGCACAACTCGTGTCTTTTTCAAAGGTAGAAGACCAGGGGAAAAAATTCCCTTCTGCCTTTGAAGAAGAACACGAATGCTTCGAAATACAGCGGCAATTATGCGACTTTTTAAGTGTTTTATGTATTTACTTCTCGAGTTCCTGTTATTTTAGTTACATTTTTCCAAGAGTTACTTTATTTTTAATTTATATATTAAGAGTGAGGCATTTACAGTATCCTTGCCATTTTCCTTCTAAACAAAGGGGGGAAAAATGCTTCAGACAAAATTTGAAGTGCTTTTCCGGGAACAGTTGATTTATATAGCACACGGGTTGATTTGTTTTATTTACGGACGCTCTTTAACATCTCAGGTCATCAGCGTCCCATTCAACTCGAGGCGTGAAACGGTCGATAAATTTTGCTCAGAGGCCTCTCTTTCAGGCCCGAGGTTCTTTATCGTGCCGTAAATGTACGACACGGGACCCACGGCTTATTTCTCTTTCGAAGGAAGCCATACTTAGGCTTTTTACGCCCGAAAAAATTCATCGACCCTGGCCGGGATTGAACCTGTGGTTTGGGTTTAGGAGGTATGGTTACCACTACACCACCAGGACGGACGGAAAGGGGGTTCAGGTGTAAGGATTTTTATTTATGTTTGCATATATGTATATAAAATTATTAATAGAAATGCCCGATGTAAGTATTTATCAAAGTTAATCATAGCAATTAATGTTACTGTTTTTTTCATTGTTGAAAGAAAATATAGCAACGGCCGCAAGGTCCTTGCGACAATTATACGCACATTTGTGTACTTGTAAACGTACCACAATAAAATTCCAAATAATATATGTATATATATAATATAAAATAAAAATAAAAATAAAGTGACACTATTAACAATGTAACAAATTAACAGTAATTATAATAATAGAAAAGGATAAAACACTAAGAAAAGTCACACTTGAGATCGCTATACTTCGGACTCGTGGAGTCCTTCTAAGGCAAAAAGACAAGTGACCAGGCAAGTGATATATATATATATATATATATATATATATATATATACTTCATCAAAAATATTGAATTTTATTATCAGATTCCTTTAGCTGGACTATAATATTGCCAAATTCTTTAAGTTTATGTTTCAAGACTTAATCACGCACGCACGCAGAGCAGCAATAAAAGACATGTGCCGTTGCTGATCTGCTTTACCGCTGTCCAAAAAATGCCGAGTTTTGAACCCGAACCATCATTTCCCTAGCATGCCACCAACATTCGTAAGAAGATTAGTGTATGTTGTCCCACAGAGGTCTGCAGCAAGTTGCGGCACAAGAGATGATATAAACTCCCCGTCAACATGACGGAGAGAGAGCAGACAGATTCCAACTACCTAAAATATCACTTTTGTAACCTCTTTCTCTTCATGTGATTGTTTAGTGTGTGCGCACATATGCGACAGACAAATAAGCTCTTACGATACTTTTAATGCGAGTACCCGCTATCCGAAAGTTCCCACGATATTTCGACTTTGTACAAGTATTTTATTTTCATTGTGTTCGAATGCATGCATTTCAATATGTAATATGCAACACTGCTATTGAATATATGTAGTATTTTAGGATGACTATATATACAGTTTTTTTTTTTTTTTTTTTTTTTGATTGGGCGCTAATAACTAAATAACAGTGAATTCCTCTCAGACACAAAATATTTCAATCACTACGTTTTTGAACATGCAGAACATGAAAATAGCTTAAGTTTTTTCGTAACACCTAACGTGTTGAAATATTTGTAGAAGTACTCGGAAGAGGTTATTGTCTCTCAATCTGAGCAATTTTCTCATTTTATTACTGTACGGGATTGTTAACCCTCCAGGAATGTCCAGATATATGAACTTTTCTGACTTCTATTGTGAATAACAGGCAATGGTGTTTTATAATGCCTCATTCTGCGCAGTTGGTGTTGTGAGTAAGTGAACCTTTGTGGTGGTTAATTATCATATTATACTAAAAGTATTGTATAGCAGATGTAAAAAATTGTGGCTAAAATAATCTGTCACTTGATATCTTAGTATCCTGTATAAGAAGCCCGTACTTTTATCCATTTGTAATGTCTCGCTTCTATGAAAACTTCCTTAATTTATTTTGATACATTCGTGGAGAATATTGTAAAAATCTCAGCGCAAATTCATCACATTTTTACTTTTATTTAAGGAAAACATTTCAAAGGTTGAGTAAAGCAAAACTAAAGGAAGGCGTCTTTATAGGCCTGCAAATATGCGATCTACTTTCATGCTCCTGCATTCGCGGGAAGCTCTCAATTCTGTTGAGGAAAAAACAAAAAACAAAAAAACAAAACAAAACAAAAAACAAAACAAAAACAAAAAAAACAAAAAACTGGCTTGCTTTCAAATCTGTATCTAGGGACACTATAGAGCAGACAATTACACAGAACAAGATACTGGTATGCAATATGTCCCTTAAGATTCACTTTCTCTATTCACACCTTTTTTCCATCGAATTTGGGCGAGGTCAACGATGAACACGGGGAAAAGTTCCATCAGGACTTATTGGAAATGGAAAGGCGATACAAAGGGAAATCAGTACCCAACATGCTTGTTGGTTAGTGCTGGCAACCTATCACAGACGTTTCTGAGCCATGTTATCGGCGTTAAGTCTTCCAGGAAGAAGTTTTAAAACTGTGAGAATATTTACTATATTCAAGTTTTCATTGGAACATAAATACAATGTTTTAATTCTTAAAACCATTTTTGTTGTGTACTTTGCATTATGTTTGAATTGGGTGAAATTCACAACAAATAGAATTATAGAAAATACTAGAATTAATAACAGAAGACCCTATATACTATGTGTTGCCGAAAGTTCATCACGCCCTCTCAAAAACTGTTAGGTGATGTAGAAAAACGGGCTTCAAATTCGAAATCAGCATATGTGAATTAGCTGAAATCTTGCATTTTAATTTTTTTGAAAGCGAAAAAAATTTGTTGTACTGTTATGGGATATAAAACATGCCGATATTTAAGGTGCATATGGGTTAAAAAAGCAGGAAGTTTGAAGACGTTTTAACATTGTTATTTTTATTCAAAGTAATAAATAATTTAAAGGCTTTCGGTTGCTCCAGTAATTTCATATTTTATATTAGTAAACTTGTGAAGAAATCCCCTGTGTTATACGTACATCGTTTAATTTACATATTATATTGAATAGTGAACAGTAGATTAGAATAGATAATCAATACGCGTAGCTTTTCTTTCAGAAGGCGATCCACTTTAATATAAGAGACAGTGATTACCGTGTATAAAATATTTTCATCAGTAATTTCGACTGCTGGCGTTCGCTGTAAATGTAATTAATTTCATAATACCGAGAGAAAACATCAAAATAACTCCAGACTTCAAAGTAAATGTGCGTACATATTTTATTGTGGGCCTGTTCTTTAAGATGTCAGCGTAGAGAAGTTATTCACTTTACCGCAACAGATAATTCAGAGTATTCGTAATGTGCTCCTTTCTCTGTCTCTGTCTCTCTCTCTTTCTGTGTCTTCGTACCAGAATTTTATGAAAAGTGTATGCGACATAAAGGGAGCGGGAAGAAAAAGCGCGCGCGCAAGTGTGTAATATCTGGCATTCGCCACAAAAGTGAGAGAACTCTCTTCAAAAAAAATGTGACAGCGGGATTTAAATCTGTGTTTACTCTCTTTAAAAGTAGATAAACTGAGTCTCTGACAGCGCTCTAGAACACGTCACGACGCGTATAAAACAAAATCTACAGATAGGTTGCGTTGTTGACAGACTTCAAAGCAACAGTTTGTTATTTCTGGCAATCCTAGCCTACAGGCTGCTTGATTTTGATTTATTTTGCTTTATTGCAGATTAACGGAAGTACCACTAGCTGCCTGAATTTTTAAAAACTTTTGTGAATCGTCTTTTTAGCATTTCGCCTGGCTCAGTGTATAAAGCATTATAAAACGTTAGGCTCATTAAAATACACAAACGTTTTCAAATGAATTTTCTTAGTTTTGAACTGGTTTCAGAAATTTCTTTTTGTTGCTATTAATTATTTACTGCATGCATCTATTTTGTTTTAACAGTAGGAATTTAGTACTTTCAACCTTCAAGGGTAAAATATTGCATGTTAATTTGAAACAAAATGCTTCTTCATCTGAAAGAACTTTTTAAATATCTACAAAAATGGTCGAGTTATGCTTTCAAACATTTGAGAGTGCGATGATCGTTGGAGCTTTAAACTTCTGCAGCCAAACCCCTTTTCTACTTTTTAGGTTATTCATAATTTATTATTTTAATTATGCTATCGCTGAATTTGTTTCATTCTGGTAGTGTGGTAGAACTTTTAACAGAGTGGTAAGCCTGTTACAAATTTTAAGTGTTTGTTCAACTGACTATTGTTGACTTTAACAATGTAAGCGCGTGGTGGATTTTTTTTTTTTTTCATTTTTTGTGAAGTATGCCCAAACATGATTAAAATAAAATTCAATATTGAAGAAAAAAAGGCGAATTCAAAGATAATAAATACAATACAATAGTGGAGGAAGGAAAACTTAAATCATTGTATATAATTTTCTCAAAAGTGCATTTTTTTAAACTTGTTTACATCATAATTGCTATGATTTTAGTATACTTGCATAAATATTCTTCTTTTTAAAAGGCCAACAATCTGAAACTCAGCCTTTATTTTATGTTAAATACAAAAATAATAATTTTACAACGGGGAAAACAGTTTAAAACATTCAAGATTCCGAAAAAAAAAATACTTGCATTATATTGTACACATTTAAACTATTAAGATTTGGGACAATACTTATTTTACAATAAAGAAACATTTCTAAACATTAGTACACACAACTTAATTTAAACTACTCCTATAAAATGGAGAAAGAAAATGTTAAAAAAATACATTTTTAAGCAATACTTCATATGTATGCCCCTTAAATCTATGAAAGAAAATAAGCATTTCTAATTTTTTAAAAAGCATACTACCCAATGCAATTTACGCCACAAAAATAAAATTCAAACACTGAGGAGACAAAGTTAAAAATGCTTAGCTGCGTTAAGAAGTCACTTGGTCATAGATATTGTTCGTTTTAATTAAGAGTTTTAGAGTGTATAAAAAATCCAATAATAAAATCATAAAATGGTATTGTAAACGGGGTGGTCGTCTTCTCTATATATAAATTTTGTTACAACGTTTCTTTTGAGTAACAGCAATAGGACTATATTAATTTTAACGCAATGTTTATGTATAGTACTCGGAGCCCATAACTGGCACTCAAACATTATTTCAATACGGACTCTTGCATAACTGAAGCCTGTTTTGACATTTATTAACTGGAGTGGATTGTTACGGACCTAGGAGAATATTGCCACACTTCCGCTTTGCTTAATAGCTGGCCATTTGTGCCTATGTCCCCAATGGGAGTACTGCTACGAGGAAGAGATGATGTGAGAGGGACTCGGGTGTCCACTACTAATGGATGTTTCCAGATAAAACACGTCAAAGCCGGCGGAACTCTCCCTACAAGAACTTTTAACCCCTCAAACGGATTCTTGCATACCAGACGCTGAGGCAGAAACCTTTCCAAAACGCAAGCTACCGTCACACCGCACCAGCATAACTCGCGCTGGCACTTTCGATCCTGTAATAGAACCAACGGAATGAAATTATTTTAAATGAGAGAGCGGAAATTTCATGGAAGGAAAAATCCAACCCAGCATGCGTTTAAGCGGCCAGAGGGAAACATTGGAGGGGGGGGGGGGAACCCAAGGTAAAAAATGTCGAACCCAAAGGATTTAAACCAGGATCTCCCGATGAATCATGATTTTTCTCCATGGGGAAATTCCCCATTACTGGCTCTAAGGAGCACTTGAATATTTCAATATTGAAGTGTCGTTTCTAATATACCATACCTTTGACCAGAGTCAAATGAGTTGAAATGAGTTGAGGTCGGAATTGCTGTAAGATCAAGAAACAAAACATGAAACCAGTTCTGCGTGGATCTTGTGAGCCACTGGTTGTTTTTATTCCATAACTCCAGCGTAGCTCACTAGAAGTTTTAAGACATGAGTCTGCAAATGAGAAAGGGGTATGGCAATATTTGGACAGCGGGTCAAGGAAACAGAACAGTATGAAGGTCAGGAACCGCCTGAAGGATATAAACAGGCAGCAATGAGGGGAGGAACTCTTGTTGGAAGAACAAAAGGGGTTAAAATGGGGGGTGGGTGGAACTGTACATCAAAACAGGGGCCAGACTCATTAAACAGCGACTCGTGTGGTTTAGCTTTGGAGCATGGTAGCAGATCAGAATCTCAGGTGAAAATGGACTGACTATTTGTGGAGAGGAAGAATCAGTCATATATGCTGGTGATCTGTAGCAACACTGAGGCGTTGAGACCTGTTGTTTTCCTTTACTGACTCTAACACAAACAGGGCAAGGGGCATGCTGGGTTCTTCTGGCAGGCAAAGATGAATTGTGCCCTACTCCACAAAAGTACGGTCTAATACATTAGTACAAACTCTTGTAAAGTACATTCTGTAACTTTCAGTTCCACGAAAGTGCAACATTTGTAAAGTATTAGTAAAAAGTTACGAGTGACGTCATATAAGATCAAGGTGAAATAACAGCTGCTTTCCATAAGTCGCCATACTTTGGACTAGGCTATGTCCATTCCTTAGTAATAAATTCGTATTTTTTTTTTGTACAGAACGGTTTATTATCATTCCTACTAAATGGGCCTTGCATTTTACCTCAGATATATTGATAATGTTAAATACTTTATTGTGCAGTTATGGATATTCAAGCGTAATAATTCACTTTGAGACGACGGTCCCTTATGGTTACCTTTAGGAGCATCAATTTCAGTCGTGGAAGATGACAGGAGAACTGGGCGTTCCAATTGCTCTCGGTCATTTATTTTATTAGTCCATTTGGTCATTTATATTTGTATATTTGTTTATATTGCTTGATAGTCACGTTCTCATTATAAACACACACACGCGCAAATGGGAAAATTGTGTCAAAAGAGAATCAAGAATGAAAAGAAAATATTTTCATGGCAGCATGTAGCAAAAACCTTAAAAAACCTAAACCAAGATACTGGACTAAATATATATTTAAAACAGAAAAAGGACCGCCAGGGGTGGCGGGGGTCGTTAAGGCGCGCACTCGTGAAAGGGAGGTCTGGGGTTCGAATCTCACCAGGACTCTCCTCCTTGATTGAGGTGTTTTCCAGGTTGTCCTCAATCCTCATAAATTGCAAATGCCGGGGAGGTACCCTAAACTTAGGCCAGGAACGTTTCCTTCATAAAAAAAAAAAATAAAATCCTTTCGCAATTTACCATTTAATCTCAAGTATTATCAGTGCCTACTTCCTGTGGTCTCTCAGTAGTACGAACGGGCATTAAACACCATAAAGAAAAATAAAAATAAAAAAGAAACAGGTAACGGCAATATCAGTCATAAGTTGATTGCACGTAATAACTTTTTTATTGTTTACAATATCAAAATTATTCTTTCTTTATACTTATTCCTACTCTCACCACCACCACCATCATTCCTGAATATGTGCTCCATTACACATGTGAAGAGTTTGGGGGAGATTGGATCGCCTTGGTGAACTCCTCTTTCTAATCGGAATGGCTGTCCTTCTTCTTCTGTTTTTACTTTCGCAAAACTTTGACTATAGATTTTGTGTAAGATATGAATGTACTTTGTCTCTATTCCTTGAGCTGCCAGGGCGTGTATGTTCGACTGAGTCAAAGGCCTTACTATAGTCAATAATAGCGATATAAGTGTTAGTTGGAATTTCTCTACTTTCTCCATCAGCTGGTTTATAGTTTGGAGATTGCACTGAATCTTGTACAGAAACCCGCTTGTTCTAAATATTGCTTTTACGTGCAAACTGGCAAATAAAACAATTCATGCATGGGTAGGATTCGACCTTCGGAAGTTCGCATTGCTAGACACCTGCTCGACTGTTAAGATGTACACGGAGAACTAATAACGAAATTAGGTTAAAAGACTGTAAAACCTGAGCAATGAGCAGAACGAACTGAAACCATTTAACTCTTCGAGAGTCTACTCATTTTTGTCTTAGGCTGTTCACAAGTCCATATGTAACAGTATTAGTCTGACAATTAAGAACTTGTTCTCAAATGAAATACACTTGGCTTGTATTTGTCACAAGCATTTTAATAATCAGATTAACACGTTAGAACCAGATAACAATAAAACAAAAATTCAAGATCGTAATCATTTTTGTATTTCTAGTACTATTGACGCATTAAAACTTGATATTTAAATATTTAAAATTAAACATAGCCTTTTGCACTACCCGCTTAATCATTTATAAAATATTTTTAATGATTTTTATGAACTGAATTTTGGAAAAATACTTACCAAAGCCCATATCAATGATGGAGATTGTAAAATCTCTGGAAACATGTCTCTTTATATGGTAACACCAGACCGTACTTGCAAATGTACCTTGTTTCATTCCTTTTCTTTTGAGAAGTGCAGAAATGGCACCTTCTAGCGGAATATTTTCTCCTGTTCACTCACGAAAATTTTCTTGAGCTCATGAATATGCATATCACCCGTAAGCCTTTCCTTCAAGGAAGCATCGTTTTTTCCCATAGAAAGCTGTTAATTTGACTTATAAACTGTCGAAACATTATCAAGTAAATATTATCATAAGGGTTGAATTTTGAAAAATGTTTTTGTTGACTGTTGTTGAAGTGGATTATTATTAAAATATAAATATCTATAAATGTATTCAAACCTATTGCGGTTCACATATTTATAAAAATGCAAGTGTTAAAAATGGATCTGTAGATCTTCTAGATTTTCGTTTTTACTTGATTAGAATAATTATTGCTAAAAACTCTTAACTTTGCTACATTGACAAAACCTTAAAATTCTTAAAGTACTTTTCTTGATTTGAAAAATAATAGAAATTATTTTCCTCTCATAACATTTAAAAAAGCTCTCTGCTGAAAATTGTGTTGTTATTTACGAATCAGAGGGACACCTGTTTTACACTGGGTTTCCCGCTACATCATAGCTAACTATAGATGCACAGTTTTGTTATGTGTTACTTTAATCAGCAGATAAAGTGTCAGGAAGCTCTTTGCTCTGTAATCACACTTTGCTTTTACCATGGTGAGAGCATGCCTGCTGACAAATTGCTTCGTTATGAAGTAAAACAAAATATCTGTTTTCTTTGTTGTTTCTGATCTAGTCATGACTAAGCGGAGGTTCATGTTTACAACACTCCAAGCATGCCTACGCTCCACATATCTGTAAGGCATACAAGAAATGTATAGTGAGTGGAAATCAAGTATCACCCACCCTCCATGCTTCAGACGTAAAAATATAAATTTGCGCCATTCGTTCGCACTGTATTCACTTATATTACATTAAAACATAGTAAATGTTTGCTGTAGCAATATTTTCCAAAGTTAGTTTTAAGTGTGATTGTTGATATGGAACATCATTCAATTCAATTCCTTTCTTTATAACATTTAATACTTCTAATAATTAAAAAACGCATTCAGAAAGTATATACCTTCAATCATGGATGTATTAAGCTAACATAACTTGATACATTTCTCTGGCATTAGTTTTCAAGACAGTTTATCTCTTAATCCTGACCTGAAAGAGAGGTCGCTTTTCTGATCAGTTCTTCCAGTTGGGCAGGGTTTTGCTGTATTGAAATGTCGTATTTATCGGATTGTTGAAGGATGTTGCTGAAGTCTGGAAAAGTCCATCCGACTACCTTAAAAACAGGCCCGACATTGACGTCAAGAGTGCCATGATTTTTGTCCAAAGAATACTTGCATATTGCGTTTTCTTACCCATAATGAGTTAAAGAAATCTTATATTCACATGAAGCACTCTTTTAAGTATTCAGAAAAGGTTATTTCATCTCATAGTGTATGGCGGTTGAGCTATTGAAGTGAGGAACGCGTATGTTAGCGTAGAAAATTTGCAAGAGTAGATCATTTAGCCCTTTCACTGGTTTCGACCAGACATTTGCCTAAATGTGGTACTGTAGTTAGCTATCGGTTCTGGTGGTGTAGTGGTAACCATACTTGCCTCCTAAGCCCAAGATCGCGGTTTCAAACCCGGCCAGGATCGATTTTTTTGGGCGTAAAGGTCCTAAGTATGGCTTCCTTTGGAACGGAAGTAAAGCCGTGGGTCCCATGTGTAGATTTAAGGCATGTAAAAGAACCTCAAGCCTGAAAAAAGAGGCCTCTGAGCAAAATTTATCGGCCGTTTTACGCCCTGAATTGAATGTTGAAGATGGTGTTAAAGAGCGTCCACAAATAAACTAAATAAAAAAACAAAAGCGTAGCTCACGTTTTAAACGCCTATCTTTGGAACCATCGAACTATAAGGCGTCCAACCTGCGCTGATTTACAGTGTCATTTCTTGGGTATTATGAAATTGATTACCAAATCCCTTGTTTACCAAGTTCAGGTATTAAATGCCAGTAATATAAAATGACTGCTTTTGGATCGTGCAATATGCTTATAGAAGACGAGCTTAATATGTTCACATCATTGCAGTAAAAGGAGTTAAATTTTGAATCGGAAACTGGCAGCGAAAATGCTATTAGTTATATACAGCAAATTCATGACTTTGATAACGTTAATTCGGGGATTAGTGATGGAAATTTCAGTAAGAACACCTTTTCTAAATTATTGACATCCACATATTCCGTTAGGGCTGCCGTTACTTTTACATGCATTGGAGTGCAAGAAAACTAATAATGAAATAAAAGCAAAATGCTAATTTATGACCAGAGGAGTGAACACAAAAAGCAAGACATATGTACAAAAACAAAAGTCTAAAATAAACAAAATCTACGGAACTATCCCAATTTGTCATGTGCAATGAGGCCTGTATTATCCAGTGAAGAGTTTCCTGTACCACAGTTTCCGGGTATCCTGATACGGGAGAACAAAAATATTAGTAAAGTGCTTCTGCATTCGTCAGAACCGCATTTTATAATTCGAGAAGAGCTTGATTATGTTTTTCGAGGTTTAAAGTAAAGCACTAGCTGAAATGTTAAGTTCCGGGCTCAAAGGTAGGAATCCCTCACAAAGATACAACGGAATTATTTATATCATAGACGCGATAGTGCTTTTAAAGATTACCTATCTAAAGAGAAAGGTAATTTTTGTAGTAATGTTTGTTAACTAATGGAGACTCTTGGACATAAACACCACCCAGATGAGTGGAAATTGTTAATAGATTCGTCAAAAGTTAATTTGAATCATGTACTTCTAGATAATAGCAATGGATTCCCACAATAACTGTGTCAGATGTGAAAATACCGTTAGAAAAAAAATGCAGTTTACAAAATATAATTTAATGCTCATAGCTTTATTACTGAGTTGGCAACTTGATACATTAAATTCTTTCGTTTTGTGTATAAATAGTACAGCAGGGATAAGAAACAACAGTCTAAACTGAATCTCTTATTCCTGGTCATCAAATGTGTCAAATACTCCACTGGTGAATCCTGCAAAAAAGTGGGTTTACTTCACTGCACACAAAACTCGGACTTATAAACATTTCGTAAAAGCAACTGGCAATAAGTCTACTGCATTTTTTTTTTGTGAAATCTAAATTTCTCAAAATTCGTAATGCAAGACTAAAGGAAGAAATTTTTATAGATCACTTATCAATGCTGAACATTTTGAGAAAATGTTTAAATCACTGGAGAGAAAAAAGTCTGGAACGCATGTTATGGTGTTCTTGGAAATCATAAAGCAGGTCTGGTGTTCTGAGGTCTCCTAAGGGTGCCTTCAGAGGCTAGGAAGAAACTATTTCCCAGCGCAAGCTATCGCCGCACCACAAGGCATCGTCCCACCTCGCCTTATGCTTCCAACCCTGTAACTGCTGATATGGATTGAAATGAGAGTAAGTGGAAGAGTGGAAAATATCCATTCCAGCTTTCGCCTAAGTGACCAGCGTTACCTTCTGAGTCACCTCGCTTGGTTGAAAAACATACACACACTTGGATTTAGTTAATTTAGTTTCTGTGGACGAAAAATGTTTATAGATGAATGTACTTGTTATCCATAAAAACCTTTCTCTGCATACGTAGGGAAAACAATATATTTTTTTGTTAAGTTTGAAACCACAAATCCAATGATGTTTTATGAAAAAGCATAACTTAAAAATATTTAGGTAAATTGGTTGTTTTTGTATTCAGTTATTTGAAACAAATTTAACTAAGGAAATTTATATGCAAGGTTTAACGGACACCGATTGATGGAAATTGTGGTGACCTTTAAAGATAAGGTAGGACTGCATTGCGAAGTAACATTGCCAGAGTTTTAATGGAAATTAAGACAATGAAGGGACACTGGGGGGTCAATTTTCAAAGTTCAACGTTTTTGTATGGATTTTTTTTGAAAATTTTACTATGATTGAATTGTTGTTTAGTTTTTATGTATATAAAATTTCATTCAAATGGAGTAAATACTTTGTGAGGTATAAATTATTCCATATATTTTATTATGTAAATATGACGCATAAACGAAATGTCCTACACGGTTCATGAGTTGAGAAAATTTGTTGGCATTTTTGCTATTTGAGCTTTGAGTCACATACAAAAATTATATAGAAATTAATAATTTTAATTTTTAAAATTAATAATTTTACATAGAAACATTTGTTTTTTGAATTATTATTGCATATTTTTGTCTATAGAATGCTGCAATGAATACTGCTGCACATTCTGGTAAGTTTTAATTGAATTTAAACAAAAACTGTGACGCGTGGGACATTATGAAAGTGTGAAAATGAAGTTTTGAGAAAAGCGCTCTTTTAAAAAGATGTATGCTGGGGAAAAGTGTTGTTTAAAAGGACACGCGATGCTCTTCAAATGACTGTAGAAGCCGAAGGGGTGGGGAGGAGACAGGCAAACGTCGGCTCTCTGTAGACACCCAAAGTTTCAAGGAACAATTTGCAGCTTAAAAACGACTTTTAATTTTTTTACTCATTTTGGACATAAACTCACTCCCGGCGTCCCTTAATACAAAAAAATTGAATTCGCTATACTAAACTAATACTTATGTTTTTAAAACATTGCATAATTTTAGGCAATAATGTAATTACTTTGAATTAATTTCGGAAAACCTTCAAAAATGTTATGCTTTTTTGGTAGAAGTTTCTCAGTCTGCACTGGGTGATTAAGGAAGTTTTTTTAAATTTTTTTATATAGAACTGCTATGCTAGATCACGTCTCAATCCCCGAACAAGCCAACATTTGGTAATTTTGCAGAAAACACGCTCACTGCTATACAAGCAAACCTCGTAGTAGGCACTAACTGCCGTTTAAAATAATAGCGCATAGCAGATAATAACGGAACACGTGCTGTTTACAAGCGGCGAAATTAAATGAACTCAACTGCAAAAAAGTCTAAGCGGCAGCACAGATCTGCTACAAATGAAACAGCCAACTCCGTTTCCGCTTCCTAAATATTACCACACAGGCACAGTTGTTTCCAACTTTTCTTACATTTAGCAAGCCAATTGATCCCATTTACGAGGGCTGTTCAAGTTACTGAGGCTAAATTTTTTTCACACACCATTTATTATTCTGGTTCATTCTCCATAGTATCTTTTTTAAAATTTCCACTCACATTTAAATTCACTTATTACAACGCTTCTGCCATTCCTCAAACACATGGATGTACCATTCTTTATGAGGGCCTTGAGAATCGCCTCAGATCTTTTTATCATTGCGTTTGAGTCCTAATCTTACACGTAATCTTACAATATGGAGAGTAAAAAATCACCTACGCAGCATATGCTATACTTAGCCAAATAGTCTATTGCAGTATTTGCCACAGAAGACTTCTCGTTGTCCTGATGAAACCGTCATCTTCCCAATGAAACTCTGGTAGTTTGTTCGGAACGTGATGCCTAAGAGTCATCAAAACTGACCTGTAATACTCTCCTGTAACAGTAGTGTATGGGGAACTTGATGTGTAGACCATTACCTGAGAGTCAAAGAAGGTAATCATCATGTGGAACATTTGCTTTTTTGTGTGTGTGTTGGAGATGATTGTGTTTTCAATACAGTGCTGACTTGTTTCTCCCTCTGGATCATAATGGTGAAGCCGGTGAAAACTGATTCAAGGAAATCATTGCTATCTTCAGCAAATTGACGCAGCTCTTCATGACATGTGTCCATTCCATCAGCCTTTTGCTTTGGCGATAAGAAATGCTGCATCTCATCGGCAATTGCTCATGGATGATTGCGAAATACTACCTGTTGAAACTCTCAAATATTCACTGAGTTGTCGTTTCATTATCTGTTGATCTTCGCGAACATTCACAGTAGCTGTTTTGATGTTGACATCTAACAGCACTTGCTGCAATATCTGGCCTAACTTGCGTGACAGTGGAATTGTGCCTTCGTTGAAATTCTTAAACCATCTAAGGAAAGTAGAACTTGCTTAAACTTTTCGCTAGTCTCTGCGGCTGTGTGCTTTGAAGAAAACGGAATTTTAGTGCTCGTATTCTATGATCTCCATTTTTGTTAGGCAACATTCACTTAAAAGAACAGTGCTACCAACCTCAGATCAGTAAGATGATCCTATTTACGAATATTATGTATAAGAGACCGCTCCTTTTAAACATGTCAATTTAAAAAAGTATAACTTAAAATGAATTTGACAAATAATTCCATCTCAGTCGTTCTTGAATAGCCTTCGCACTGATCTGATGTCTGTCTTGGCGCTGGATGAAAGACGTCTAATGGCATGGATGTTATGTACATCTTTTTAAACTTTTTCAGAGACTTATTGAATTTTCGAGTGTTATGCAATGGCTTTGGTCCTAGTAAAGTGATTATGGTTAATGATAAAATCTCAGCAAATAACTCACATGAAAATTGTAAGTTGGGCTAAATCTATGATATAAGTGAATTCATCAGAAGCTATAGACAGCACTTTTTAAATTTCTATGTGTAAACCCATTTCCAAAAACTGTCAGCACCCTCACTTAATTCCTCATATTTCTGGAGGTAACTAAGTAAATGACACTACAACTATTTGACATTATGGATTCTAATCACAGGGAATTTAGACTAAATCAAATATTTATATTGAGCTGATGCTTTCATTGCTACTACTGCAAATTTTAATGGTATTAACCTCGTGTTTTTACAATAATAACGTGTCGTTCGAGGAGACTGTTGCAAAGGGCCTGAAGAGTTGAGTATTGCACGCTTCCTCTCGGCAAACTGCGTCGCTTTCCTACGCTAAATCATGTACAAGTTCCTCGATGCGCATGCGCAGAGTTTATTTTCTTTTACTTACAACCAGATAACACTTATTATCGCGACACATTATTGCCCTATTATTAGTGAATAGTTTTCATTATTGAACCCCCATTTGCCACAAAATGGAGTTTAATGAATAGATTGCATTCTAATTTTTGCGTAGTTAAAATATTTTTCCAATGTTCTTGAAATTATTAAGAGAATTTTTCCACGACATTTGTAAATCCTATTTAAGTCCACATTTCATTCTATTACATTTTTAAAAAATTCATATTTAGTCAATTTTATTTTCTGATTTTTCACAAACATTTCATCTTTAAATTAAGCTTGAGACTGAAGATTTGGAAATGAAAAGCTATCTTTCAAGCTTAATATGAAGAGAGGACAGTTATTTTCTGGTTTCCTCAAGCATTCTTTCGTTAATTTTTTTCGTAGGATTTTTGTTGATCTAACAGGCGTACCTTCTGACCCAATATAATTCAGGAGTACATAAAACAGGGAATTTAATAAATAACTATTGTCTCAATTTTTCTACGAGGACAATCTAAAATGCTCTCGGTCTGAAAATGAAGAAATGAACGTTACTTTTATTGTTCAACATAATCTCCCTTTAGTCAAAACGTTTCTTCCAGCGATGCTCCAAAGTCACTATCCCGACTGTAAAGTGCTCTTCGGATTTGATGAAAAACAGTGACAAGTGAGGGAGAGTTTGTGCTTTGAGAACAGATGGAACAAAACCTGGTGTATGAGTGGATGTTCCAACAATTTTTATACTAAAAATCTCTCAATTTTCTCGTCGTCAAAATACTTTTATAGCAGACGCTTTGTGTCAATGAAAATATATTGTTTCTTTTTCTGCAAAGCGGGTATTTTTTCATTCATTTGGTATAAAATTTGGGTCAGCACTCGCCGGTTATGGGCTTAATCTTCTAAAATGATCGATCCGTTAGCGTTCCAAAAGACTAATGCCCTAAATTTCCCTGCAGGTGGAACTAATTCTTGTCTTCTTTTGCACTGTTTTTTATTTTTATTATGACATGTATTGATAGAAGCAAGTTTTATCCAAAGCTATGAGTAGATGCATCTATCAGTTTTGTTGCTGTTAAAACACTGAACTCCTATTGCATATTTTCATATGCATGCATTTTGATCTATTTATAAGCGCGGCACCTAGCTTATTCAACGTTTTTTCATTTGCAACTATTCATCTAAAATATAACATAAACTTTCTTTTATGCAATCTTAGCATTAAAATGCTTCTTATGATGCTATAAATTGTGCACAATTAGCCCAAAAGGTTACTAACAACTAGTATTCCAGAAAGTCATCACCGCCTTCACATTACAATTTCAAACAATGTACCTGTAAGAAAAACCTAAAAGGGAAGTCTTAACAAGCATACCAATATTCATATATGAGAATCATTTTATTGAATAAATATTTTGAAACTACAACAACAATGTAAGTTATTAATTAAAAATTAACTTCTATTATTTGTAAAACATTGAAAATGCAATAATTACTTGATTGTGTCGCCTTACATTCCACTGAACATTTCTTCAAGAAATCAAAAACTTTACGAAAAGACGAAATGTTGATATTTTCTTTCAATTTCATTATGCCTTTAACTTTCTAACAGACATACCAAAGTGTAGAAGGCATACAAATCTTCGACTAGAAATAATAACCAAATCTAAGAATCTAAATTTTAAATTAATTACCATATTAATAATTATTAAACGCTATGTTATATATTTACCAGATCTGAAAAATATGCCATCATTTTTATTTGTTGAACTAAATGCTTCTCTTTTCTCCATGTACAGAACTTGTCATATTCCTTTTTCGAATACATTTTTCGATTTTTGAGGAATTGGCAAACCCTCAGCTACTTCAGCTTCCTTTACAACTTTTTTCTGGAATGATGTCCTTGTTTTCAATATCAAACATTGCGGAATTAGCATCACTTTCCATTTGAATTCTTCAAAACTAAATAAAATAACATCGTCATAGAAATGAGTACTAAGAAACCATGCAATATAATTCGTCATAACATCACTTTTTGCACAATTTCAATACGTTTTAAAATATTTCAATGCTAAAAGAGCATAAAACGTTCTATGCAACATGCGTATAATCTTCATTCTGAACATTTATTAAAATTAGGGCGTGAGAGGAGGGGAACACGTTAAATATTCACTTGTGACACAATTATCAAGACTATACACATTATTTACACAAATGATTATTTAAATTCCTATAGCATCAGCAATTTCATGCACTTGAAGTCGCCTGTCGTCTTACACCACATTATGCATTTATTCAAAGTTGTTGCGCTTTTTGGACGTTCTTCACTCTGATCATCATCAAGTCTGGCATGGCCATGTTAAAATTAGGGCGTGAGAGGAGGGGAACACGTTAAATATTCACTTGTGACACAATTATCAAGACTATACACATTATTTACATAAATGATTATTTAAATTCCTATAGCATCAGCAATTTCACGCACTTGAAGTCGCCTGTCGTCTTACACCACATTATGCATTTATTCAAAGTTGTTGCGCTTTTTGGACGTTCTTCACTCTGATCATCATCAAGTCTGGCATGGCCATGTTTAAATTCAGCAGCACGTTTATAATCGTTAAAACTGAAAAGCGTGCCCCACAAACCTTTATTTCCTTTAGCTCAACCCATTTTTTCAAAGATCACTGCTAGGCAATAAATTTTATTCATTTTATGGAATACCCAAAACAAATGTGATATACAAAACTGTATGGAATAAATTATGAAACAATGACAACATATAAAATGACAATTCTTTTGCTAATAGCATGGCCATGACAACTTTTCAGATCGCTCGCGTGTGATTATTCATTTACTTTTCTCTTATCCAGTGCTAATCTTGAAGATCTTTCACTCAAGAATTCTCCATACGTTCATAGACTCCCTTTAAGCGCAAGGAGTGTTCAATTGATACTGAAACCAGTTTTAATTGTTTGAGGTTTCTTTTGATTGTATGATAAACGACCTCCATTCTTTTTTGTTTTTGTACTTCCAAACAATAGATCATTCTGTAGTGAAATATTCACAAAATTCCTCTTTTCCAATTCCAAAGCAATGAAAAGCAGCGCCTGGAGCAAACACAATATTTTTCTTTAATCGTGAACCAAAATTTGTGTGGATTCCTTTGAGAGATGTAGATATCTTAGCAGATCGTACAGTTCTCCTTAAATCAACAACTTTGGTTTTCCTTCTTTTGTGAGCATCAAGAATTCAGTCGTCTGAAAGGCCAGTTGGAAGTGATGACAGTGAAGATAATAGGACTAAAAGTTATTTGGATAAGGAAGTGCTGGAACCTTCGGCTATAGCTCTAATAATCTATTTTATTGTTCCTGGCAGCTTGCAGCACACCAGAAGGGCAATAATCCAGAATCTTTTACTCTTCCTGACACCATTGCAAAGCCGAAAGCAAAGAAGACCCTGGTTTTATTGAATAATGCATGTGCAAATAACGGACTTTTTTTTAACGAGCCCAGTGTTTCACAAAATATGGTCCGCGGACCATACATGGCCTTGTGATTCTTTAAAAATTAGATTAAACTTGCATTCAATAAAATCAAACATTAGTTCAAGAATGAGCAGAAAAAAGCAAATTAAAATGAACTTCTGACCACTCTATATAGTTGAGAGAAAAAAGGGAAGTAGTTACATTGCAAAGGGGTTTTTTCTTTCCTTCATGACAGAATTTGTTTAACACATTGAAAATAAATGCTGAATAATTGTGCAAGGGTCGGCAGGCTCATCGTTTTGCTTAATATAGATACAAACGTTTTTCATTTGAATTGCTCAGTTTATATAATATACAGGGCGGGCGAAAAGTAACTGAGTATTAATTAATAGCTGTATACTTTTTAATATCAATGGAATCATAATGGAAATGGCGTATAATATTACATCATTAAATAGGATTTGAGCTTTTGCGCATGGGAAGTACAGACGGTGGTCGTGAGAGGGAGTGCGCGCTATAATAACAAAGATGGCTGAACGTCTGTCTGTTAGGAGCGAGCGCAGATTGCTGCACGCTAAGAATTCCATTGTTCAGAGATGGCGACGTATGGAGAAGGGAAGGAATGCCACAAGTAAAGTGTTCGTCCATCCACGTCTGGTACTGAGGAGAACGTTGCGGTTGTGAGGAAAAGTTTGATTGCAGCCCCACAAGTCAGGCAGCTCGCGAACGATGAGGAAGGTATTGCAAGAATACACGGAAATTCTATTAGGAGCAGATGAATGCGAATGGAGTGTGGAGAGTTGATGCTCCTTTTGCACGAGGACTGGCCTCAACTGTTTCATAACATCACCTGGAGTGACGAGACCCAGTACATGTGGGAGGTTTCGTCCATCGCCACTATTGTCATTACTGGGCGGAACACGATCCCAGTATAAAGATGCACAGTCGTCCAAAAGTCATGACGGCCACAAATCTCATTGTGGGCCATATTTGCTCCAGAAGACTGTGAACTCCATTCACGGCCGTTTGAGGAAACCAGTAGACGTCACATTAAAGTTTGAGATAACAATATACATCAACGTTAATTTCTATAAATTAATTGTATTGGAATTATATTTGATGTTCAATAACTAGTTATTTTCCCCTCATTATGTGGATATACAAACTCTATTTAAAAACATAAATGACTTCTAGATCCTCATTATTTTAAAATTGCTTCATGTCCTTCAATTATATATATAAAACCTTGCCTTCTAACTTCTAGTTAATCCTAAAATAACACTAAGGGAATTGTAACAAATGCTGTATAAAAGTATATGCATCTACTCATAAATAACTTAATACATTTTCAAAAGCCTTGAAAATTGATAAAATTACTCTCAATGAACCAGGAGAAAAGCACCCCGCAGAGCATTTTAAATTAAAAAAGTGGTCCCTACTTGAAAATAGTTTGAGAAATCAAAACACCTCTTAATAGTGTTAAAAAGAGGATTTTGTTGAATTATTGGGCATTAGAAATGAGGCATGAACTCATTAGCTTATATTAGCTTACTTTTCTACATTTTGGTGTAAGGTGTACACTTTTTTTATATTTTAAGATTATAGTATCCTTTTATCCTTAAATTAGTGCCAAAATGAACAAGGAAACTTTTTTCATAAATGAAAAAATCTTCGGCTTTCATAACGAATATAGTGCAGATGTAGCAAAGCACATAAAAATGATTTACAATCGATTTTTTTGAGTGGTGCTTAACACCCGTTTTTACTACTGAGGCACCACAGGCGGTGGACACTGATGATACATGAAATGAAATGATACATTGGGAAAGGATATTTTTTAAGGAAGTAAACGTTCCAGGCCTTTTTAGGGTACCTCGCCGGCATTTGCCAGTTATGAGGACTGAGGAAAGCCTGAAAAAAAAACCAGTCAGGGAAGACGGTCTTGATGGGATTCGAACTCCAGACCTCCCGCTCACGAGACCGCGCCTTAACGACCTCGGCCACCCGTGGCGGTAGACGATTTCTTGATAAACTCTAAATTATTGGACTGAGTTTTCATCTAAAAGTTTTGTTCAAACGTCTGTAAAACTTGTGCCCCAGAAGACGATAGAACTACAAATCGTTTAACAGTAAACAGTTTTGATTGCTTTAATATAGTATCGGGCCTGACACCCCAATAAAAAAAAAATAGATGGAACAGTCCTCACATATGTGAGCGAATATACATACCTAGTTCAACAGATTTCCTTCCATGATAAAATGCAAAAAGAAGTACAAAGAAGGATCTTGTTAATCTGGAGAACATTTTGGGTTCTTAAATTTGTACTGTTAGACCAAATACTACTTAAGAAATCAGATTCCAGGCTCTCGAAACCTATGTATACAATGTGCCAGACATGGTAAAAAAAAATCAGAAAATCAAATATGCCAAAGAAAAATGCAACGCAAAATCCTGGGAATAACATTGAAGGACAACATATATATAGTATTAATAACTCAGTTATATCAGACAACAGACATGGGGGCGGTCATGTCGCAAGAATGCAGGACAATAGATGGACCTACAAGATCTCCATGTGGGACCCCCAGATAGGAAAAAGGATACAAGGCAGACCCAGAAGAAGATGGACAGACCTATTCAAGGATTGGTCAAGATTGGTCAAGAGTAGCAAGAGGAAGAGAAAAATGGAAATCTTTCGAGAAGCAACTAGTGCTGTGAGAAATGGAGTAACCAAAGAAGAAATCAGTCAGGGTCTTAAACAGCATACGAACAACTAGCGTGGAATAGCTCACCACGTTAGGAAAAAGCGAACTTTCCCTACTTGTTAGGAGGTCTTTGCCCTTAAGAGACACAATAGGCTATCTTTATCTTTATATCAAATGCTATATAGCGTTACGTGCTGAACTTAAAAGCAGCAACCACCATAGAACATATCTATTTCCAATAAGCATTGCAAATACTTTTCAACTTAAGTCGCAATATGTCGCTGACTTTGAGATCTCTTAATTTCAATATTATCTTTGTGTAGAGCTGCCTGAATTTACATTTTCAGTAATGCTCACCGTAGCTATTGCATTTAATGTCAATATCAGACGCTTTAGATAGCACATGGATAGATTTAGAAGATTTCACTTCCCTTGCCCCCCTACCTCCCCCCTAGTTTAGGACTTTAACAACAGCCCACTTTATTAAATTCAATAATAATAACACTTAAACTATCTATACAGTCATAAAGTAATGTTTTCTCATTGACTATGCTCATTAGAAATTTGTTGAGAAAATTTATTTTCTACTTCAATAAATATATTCAATACGCCTATTGAGGGATGCTTGAGGAAAGCATGTTACTGTACTCTCTAATGAAGGTCAGGAATTTCCATGAAGAAGGCTGACGCATATGACAGACACTGCATCAGATGCCTGTCACAGAATGTAAGCTTCAAGGCGGTATACCGGAAAAGCTTTCCAATATTACTGCTGTCAGCGTCAAGTGAACTGTTTTCTCGTATTCTCGGAAACGTTCATTGCCTTTTGATATCACTTTCTGCTTCTCCCAACAGCACCTGTTCGCCTTGCACTAAAAATTATTCTTTTTTAACACTGAGATCACCAGAACAACGTGAATCACACATGTGACACGGATGAAAGCTCTTCGTCTTTCCTAGGAATAGCTTTTGCCCATTTCGCTTGTTCTAATATCTTTAGGTGATTCAAGGAAATATATTTTCACATGTTTTATAATCGAACTTGCAACTGGTAACGAAGCAAGTAGACATTTTCTTCTATTTTTGCTTCTCACACCGCACAAAAACTGATATCTACAAAATTAACTTCATTTTACTTAACGCTCTGAACATTTGTACAAAGTTTGTCGCTATACTTGCTACTTATTGGCGCTAACAGCAACTAACGACAGTGCTGCTACTAGTTTACAGTTTCACCAGGTCCCCTTGCCTTCATTGGGAAAGTACTCGTTCTTTCTCTTCTTTGCATTATGTTGCTAGTTCACGAGCAAGCGAAATGTTGCAGTAATATTCCCTTATTTTAACTTAATTATTTTTAGACGTGTGTATTTGTAGTGCTTTTCCTTTAGACTGCATGTCTGGATTTACAATTTGAGTCTTCGCTTATGTATCGATGCAGGTGTACTTACTTGCGAATCGTAGGCATATGACAAAGAATTTTTAGTTTTCTACTACATACATTAAACTTTTATAATATAGTGCATGTAATTCTCTGGTTTAACTTACAGCAATCAATGCAGTTTATGGTATCATTTTTCATTATGCATATTTTATATTAAATCCTTTATTATAACATTTAAACCAGTGAGGTTTGGGAAATTCAAATCATTACATTAAAAATAATGGTGAACCGATAAATTATTTTTAAATATTATATTTTGTGTAACAAAATTATTTACAAAACTTTCCTTGCCTTAGGGCTGCCAATATGTTATATGAACAAGGGTTCAGAAATGCTTTATTATTTTTTTTTTGTTAGAACCCTTTGTCTACAACTGCGCTTACAGAGTGTAATATGCAAGCTGCAATGCCAGTATAGCTGTTCTGTGACAATAACCCTGCAACAGAACAATTGCTTAATACTTACAGTACGTAAACATTCGATTTTACTTTCGTTAAATGAGGAGGGGGTATCCCTACGTTCACCGTTATTGTGATCGTTCTGTACTACGTAGTCCACTTGTTATGTTTTCACTTCTCACTTTACTTAGCACTGAGCACGTAGTGTCAGTTCTGTATGTTTACCTCGTTCCAGGTACAGTAAAATGAGTTATTCAAATACGGAGTTGGCAAATGCTCATATGATCTATGGATTAGCTGAAAGTGTAGAAAGTCTTTGTCCTTGTATTATACAGGACAGATAATACGACATACGACATACTCCAGGGATACATCAGTGCATCAGGGAGTTCATACGACGGCGGGTTGATGGATGTATCCGTGCTAAAGGAGGACATTTTGAACAGTTCATATTATTTTTCTATTTCCCAAAGTTTTGTTTTTGAGTATTCTGCTATGTGATACAGATAGGGAAAAAGAGATTTAACTAGGAAATAAATCGATTCCGAATTCATGTTCATATTATAATTTTTATTCTGTATATGTAGAATATTTCCCTAACGTTTTGACATGCTTTTTTATTACATTCTGTATACTATGTCTATAACGTTTGAGTACGTCGGTCTTGGTGATCTAGGGGCCACCTACTTGTCTCATAGATCCTAGGTATTTTAGGCTTCCTTAGGAAGGGAAGTAAAGGTGTGTTCCGTGTCGCACATTTATGGCACGTAAAAGAACCTCAAGCCTGAAAGAAAAGACCTCTAATCTGCATTTGTCGGCCATTGCAGCTGTAAATTGAACGGGACGCTGATGACCTGAGATATTAAACAGCGTCCTTAAAAAAAAATAAACGTTCGAGTACTTTCAGAACGCACTGCAATTAACATACTTTATACTTTGAAGATACCAAGTAAACGTTGTGAGAAACAATAATTTTTCCATAATCACAATCACAATGTAATTATCGTGACATGACAAGAAGCATTTACATTATAAGCAGAATGAGCCTTCTTGCAGACTCCGAATGCTGAATCGATTAATATGCAAATCGGAGATAAACAGAAGATGAAATTATGAAGTTTGTTAAGGCAGGGCTTCTGGCGCTAGTTCAGCATACGTGCACTATAGCGAGTGTTCCCCAAACATGTGGTCCGCTTGCACACTTGCTAATTTTGCGAAGTTAAAGTATGAGAACAGATCCATAAGTTTCCGGCGTAACAATTTTCTAGGTATGATAAAGACAAAAACTATATTTCACTTTTCAATACAGTTACCCTTTATTGCAATACGCTTCTCATATATTTGAATTAACATTTTAACCACCCCTCCAAAATATTCAGAAGTCTTGTCTGCAAAATGGGCATAAGCAACATCCATCACTTCTTCGTTAGACTTAAATTTCCTTCCTCGAAGGTCCTTCTTGAATTTTGAGAAGAGGAAATAGTCACTGGGACCTAGATCTGGGCTATAGGGTGGATGGTGATGTCATTGAAGCCACATATCTTCACAGTTTCCTTTACAACAAGAGCTGTGGCACATACGGGTTGTCATGAAGAAGGCGCAAACCTCCACTCAGCTTTCCTCGCCTTTTCTCTTTGATAGAAGCACGTAGTCTTGCAGCAGGCCAACATAATACTCCTTATTTACTGTGGTGTTTCTCATCTTGAAGTCAATGAAGATTATTCCTTCATAGTCGCAAAAGATGTGGTCATGATCTTGTTTGACTGAGTGATCTTGGCCTTTACGGGCGGTGCTTCGCCAGGTTTATGCCACTCCATTGATTTTCTTTTGGACAAGGGATCATAGTAGAGAACCATAGTTTCGTCTCCTGTAACAATAGTTTGCAGAACTTCTGTCTGGTTGCCACGGTAGAGTCCAAAAATGCCTGTCAACAGATGAATCATTGCTGCTTATGGACTGAGGAAAGAAGTGTAGGTACCCATCTTGCACTAACCTTATTCCTGTTTAAATGTGCATAAATAATTCGAAGGACTGTTTTAGAAAGACGCAACGTTGTTTCTATTTTTGTAACTTTGAGCCGCCGGTCTTCCATAATTTCTCCTTACACAAGAGCTTTGTTCTCAGGAGTGAGCACCTCCAAGGGCCGACCAGCACGCTCTTTGTTTTCAATGCTTTCTCGACACATTCGAAAAAGTTTAACCCACTCTTTTACGATAGAACATGAGGGAGATGCTTCCCCATATACACTGTCTAACCCTGTTTAATTTCATTTGGAGCAGGTCATTCTTTTGTGATGAACTTAATAACAGCTCGAAACTCCATTTTAAACATGTCACAATCTTCTACATACAACTATGTCTGAACAATTGAACACAGTGGAGCGGAAGTTACAGCTGCAATGATTTACTTAACAGATAAGGTATGACACCAGATAAACGTTTTGTGAACTTGATAATCGTTATCGGCGGGAGCGAAAGCTTAAACACAAGGAGAAGCGCATGGGGACAAGTATGCAACTTTTCAACTGTTCTCCACGGAAGCGAACACATTGTCACGTGTGACGAAACATGGATCCACCACTATATCCCCAGCAGTAAGCGGTCGTCAATAGAGTGGAAACACCCCTCCTCTCCAAAGACAAAGAAGTTGAACGTGACGCCATCTGCCGGGAAGGTGATGGCCACAGTGTTTTGGGACAGCATTGGTGTCATACTCGTGGAGTTTTTGGAAAGAGGACACAAAGTGATCGCTGACCGATACTGCGAGACCTTGACATGGTTGCCCGAAGAAATCAGGAGGAAACGGCCAGGACTTCTCACCAAGGGCTTCATCTTCCTTCACGACAACGCGCGACCTCATACAGTTCAAAAATCACCATGCTGTTCAAGCAATTTCGCTGGGACATCATCAACCACCCTTCCTACAGCCCGGACCTCACTCCAAGCGTCTTTCACATTTTTCCTCACTTGAAGGAGCAACTAGGAGGCCGAGTTTGCTTCAGACGAGGAGGTGAAACACTGCGCGACAACGTGGCTGAACACGCAAGGACAGGAGTTAGCAGGAGGGAATATTCAAACTCATCTCACGAAGCGACAAGTGCCTAAACCGATATAGAGACAATGTCGAAAAATAAACCAATATATATGTATATATATATATATATATATATATATATATATATATATTATCAGGTGACTGTATTGGTTGTGTGAAATAAAATGTACACGTTTCACTGCGGGCTTTGTAACCTTAGTTTCGGATCACCCCTTGTATCATCAGCTTCCACACTTCTGGAAGATGCTGTATATCTGCAGCTAATTCTCTTTTGTTGAGATTGAAATGTAACTCCCAACTATCACAATGTAGCGTGATTTGATCCAACTTTTACGGTAACGCCTTATCCATAGCCAATTAACTCCCAACAGTGATCGAGTAAAATCAAAGTAATGTGCTAAGAGGACAGAATAACGTGCACAATTAATCATGTCCTTGTCGAAGGCAAGACATCCAACGAACCACCGGTCAATATGGTTAGAATTCATTGCTATAGGCTTCTTGGAGACCAGTACCTAGTTTGCCTATCATGTGTCACTCCAATTTTAATCCATGCACCCTGCTCACTTTTAGAAAACATCGTTTTAGGGCGGTTTAAACTACTTACGCCATTACACAACTTTGTATTTATATAATACACGCAGAGTATTAGTGATGCTGAGTGTGTCGAACAGATGCGATATTCCTCTAGACTTGTTCAGAACAACAATGACCTACATGTTCACTAGAAAGTACATATTACTTTTATTCCAGTCCTTCTAGAAAATGAGTTAACGGATTTAAGACAAAAATATTGATTTTTAAACCTCCTTTTATATGTTGTTTCGACTTCCAGAGCTAAATACCTTTTGAATGTATATTTGAACGGTATGACAATTGCTGCTGTGCCAAATATTAATTTGCACGAAGTCAGAACAGCAACTCTTGCTCAAAATTTTACTTCAGTTGGATAATCTCATTACGATGAATTGGGAATTAATTTCTTTGTTTCGTCTGAATCATCCCGTTGATATTTGCACTGTTCAAGGCGCCAGTAACTCATAACAGAGTTCTACAGAGATTCTACAGAGTTAAAAGGTTTAATATCAGAAAATTTCTGATAGTGATAGTGATTTTATGGCTAAATGCTCCAGTGTTATTTACTAACAGTAAACATTTCTTACAGAGCCCATAAAGTGGCTTATGTCCCACATAAGCCACTTTAGGAGGGAGAAAAAGAGGCGTAAGTCAAAAATGAAGTTTCCGAAATCATGACTAGGAATCAAATCAATGACATTCGACTTATTGCTGCAACCATTGAATTATCTTATTCTTGCAGTTTTCTATATTACACCAATCCGAGTGTGCATATCGCCTTGCTCTTTTAGCTTTCCTTAAACATGTGTCGTGTAAACACCACCAAACTACCAAACACTCTTAAAACATGAACCTATTGCTGAAAACGTTTAAAGGCTTTCAAAATATAAGGAGTCAGAAATTAAAAATTTGGTGTATGTTTTGGAAGGACATGATCCCTCATTAGTAGAAGCATCGGCATGGTAAGCTGAAGATTTGATTCATTTCGCTCCTGTCGCTTCAGATTTTTATCCCAAGAGGGTGTGAGATTGCCGAACATACTGAGTGAATATATCTGGAAAGCTCAGACCCTCAAGCGATATTTATTAGGACTATTTCATTAATAAAACAAGAATTTAAATATAATTCCCCTAAACTTGACTTATAAAGTTTAAATAATTGTACATTTGTATTATGAATACTTTTACAAGCTAGCTACCAACAAACGAATGTCGATTCTCAGTAATGCCAATAGAGAAGAGCCAAATACAGGTTTGGGACTATTTGATCTATAGAATAAGAATGAAAGTAATATATTTGAAATTCGCGCACAGGTTATTAACAATTGTATACAATGTTATATTTACGAATACCTACCTATTCAGAAACCGCGAGAATGAAATAGACGAAAATCGACTATTGCAGTCGCTACAGTTAGATTTACTAATGCCAATTGAGGAAAACATAACAGAGATAACATTTTACTATTCTGAACAACATGTTTATTAAGATTTATGGTAACTTAGGCAGGTACTGTTATATGATTTACAAACTTATTTTAGACTGTTTTGACTGAATACGCAAAAACAATTGCTTGAATGAATACACATTAAGTTAGTTACATTCACACACTAAAAACACAGAAAAGTGGTTAGTAATGCGTGCTCGGAAATTATATAATGGAAATACAGAGTTGACTTCATTGATCACAAGACAAATGCACTTTGCGTGATTTGATAAACTTTTTGATAATTTCGATATCTGTCTGTTGAAATTCAAATTTTTGTTTCCTTTCATAGTCGATTTTATAATAACGTCATATAAAGTCAAATAATCTATATAATTCATATTTTTATTATTTTTCGCAAACTTTATTTTAATTATTATATAATATAAATGAAAATGCAATTGTTAATTAGTACAAATATATAGGTACGGCCAATTATAATATAATGATTTTTAAAAGTAACAAATGCTTTTTAGTTGTATTTCATTATTTTTTTTGCACAACTTGACAAACCGTGGCACAGGTTTATTGCACATCAAATTATTATTATTATTATTATTATTATTATTATTATTATTGTTGTTGTATTTTTCTGCATTACCAGAAGAACCTGTTTGGATGGAATTATAGACTTTCTTCAGTAATACCAGGAGTGATAGCGGTTAACGAATGCTCGTTGTTATGATAAATATTTCGAGACCGGAATATTAATTTGAAAGCTCAGTTAAATTACCTAGAATAAGTTTAAGTAAGAAGGAGGATTCAGTGAGATGTTTATTGCAATGCGATAACAATACCATTTATTTTGTGCTTATGTATAACCATTGAGGTGATTTGGCATACCTGTTTGATCTTTCTGAAAACATTCAATACTTTTATTTTCTTTTATTCCAAGCAAAACTTGCAGATTTAAATTAAATAAAATGCAACTATTTTTTTTTCTATCAACTATGTCATATTTCGTGTTTGATAGGAACTTCTTTAGGAAGGCAGTGAGACAATCGAATGGAAGCAGAGGTGATAGAATGCATTGTTATTAATTTTTGTTCCAAGAAAATCTACGAAGATGTCTGTAATTGAATAATTAAAAAAGTAACATTTGAGGTTATAATAATAGTACACTGTAAAGTTATTAATTTTAATAGCAAATTTAAAAATTGCGAACAGGAATCTCTAGTCAAATCGAAGCAGAGATTATAAGAATAAAAAGTGAACATAGGAGAACGTGAGTATTAATTTTTGAGCACCACGCTTTATAAATATTGATTAAGTTTTCTTCTGATTAGTGAATAAGGTATCAATTAGACCGCACATTGGCTAAAAGGCAATCGAGTGCAATTATCAGTATAAGTAAAAATATGTTATTACTTCCAATTTTTGTGAAGAAATGGTATTATCTTTGCAAACAATCACACTTATTTAATCTTATTGTCAATATGGATGCAGTTTTTCAATAGTCTTCCTCAGGCTTACAGGATCACCTGATGTTATTGATTGTGGTGTTATCTGAAGGAAAGAGTGACTCTGAGCAAACCTACGACATTTGATGTGTTAATAGACTCCATCGTACACACTGTGGCAAATATTTAAGAACACGAACTCAGAGTCAAGACCTACTACATTTACCACACCCCCAACACGGAACAAGAAGATTAAAAAGTGGCGGTCGAAGTCGCCCTGCTACTGCCCAATAGCAAATACGAAACTATTACGCAGTATTACGTTTATAAGATGACATAATTTATCATTAGAAAATATTTCCATGGTTTTTTAAAATTGAAATTGTTTATAAACAACATTTCATATATGTTACCGAACACAAAATAATATTCTCCACAGGTAAGCAAAATCTTTATAAAGTACACTAACTTCCAAATTACTGTACACCTTAAAACTAATAGACATATATGAGGTAGCATCATATTTATCATTGTCCATTTTAATGAAAAGAACACGTCTTTCTGGTAATAGTTATAAATAGCTATACCTGTCTTGTCTTAACTTCACTTGCAAAGAAGTCAAAACAACATCCTGCTTACACCATTCATAACCTCTCTTCATCTCACTCCAAAGCCTGTTTCATACGTCTTTCTGCATCTTTCCTTTCATTGCTAACCCTCACTGTCATATATGATGATAGATTAGGAGAAATTGCACAAGGAAAATGTCCTCCCTAAGCACAAATTTTGGTGCGCAATGTTTAATGCACACTACGCACTGCACTTTCATCATTAACTTCAACAGTGTGTACTGTTTATCTACTCTTCCTTTAATTACTGCTTTTTAAGAAATGAAATTAATGTATTATGCGGTACAATGTCATAATTAAGACATACAAGAGCAACCCATGTTGTGCTAACATTTTCTATTACACAAGCTTCTGATGTGATTTCACTAAATTGATATTAACTTAATAAAAAACAAAATACGTAACACACTAATGCTGATTTACTTCCAACTGTAAACCACTGCAATAAAACAGGTAACTGCAACAAACCAAATTAACAAAGGCATGTAATTAACAGCACGAACCACATTTTCACCATTTTGTTTACTATCGATACATACATTGGGATCTGGTAAATATAGTTGGTCTTAATTCATTGAAGATAGACTGTTACTTCAACAAGAACAAAATGGTGGATAAGGGAAAATTCCATTTGTTATGCTGATATTTTAAGAATGTGAAGAAAGTATAAGTAATTAAAGTTACCTGTTACTTTTCAAAACCTCTGGTCATGCCATTTTAGCCACCATTGGAGTATAAGTTCTGATCATTACCTAGTATCACAACTTAACATACAAAAAGAGTGTAATTACTTTAAAAAATGAAATGGAAATTGCAATTCACTTGTTACAAAACGAGTAAACTATGTCTATCCCTCTGTGGCGTTTGCCCTAAATGAGACAATGTATGATATTATTACGACATACAAAAGAGCAAATGAGTTATATAGCATTGCAGAATAAAGAGAAAATGTCTCATTTCCCAGAAGTAGTAGCGATAGTAAGTCTGAAGCTTTCCACAACATTATCCTAAGAAATAAAATATTGCTCATTTATACAGGCAGACTGTCGAAGGAATGCAGGGGAGTAGCACATTTTGCAACCTTTGAAAGGATATGGGCCTAAAACGGAGGAAATATTGGGAGCGGAAAATGTTCATTCATGCATGTATGTGCCCATTCTGTAAAATAATGGTAGAATCATAAGCGCCATGGCTATTTCTATGCACGAGCAGTAAATCAATAGCCAGCGTGATTGGTAGCACTGCTGTTTTATTTGCTAATGAAGCTTGAAACTGTGCTGCGATGCAGAACAAGAACCGAACAAGTAGCAACATTGCGGAAGCGAGTGAAGTGGATATGCTATGGCATTTTCGTTTCAAGATATTCCCCTTAATAAAGCTTGTCATTTGTATGTGGCATGGAAATACGATCTGCAAATCCAGAGAAAGCTGTTGTATAAATTTTTAAAAGAATTATAGAAATGTAATGTTTAGTAGGTTCGTAATCTAGCGGTAGCGCCTAGGCTTTCCATGCTGGGGGTTCTGTATTCGATTCCTGGTTTTGTCAGTTTCTTTGCTGATATTTTTTCAGAGGATTTACTCAGTTCTTAAGCTGAATGTCTGGAAAATTTGGTCAAAAGTCTCCTAATCCCCTTAACTGCTTTGCAGAATTATCAATAATTCTTTCATATTTTATTATAGATCTCAAGGTCATAATGCGATGATGTAAAAATAAAAGTCTGGCAGTTTTCTCGCTCTCTCGAGTTCCTGTCTGCCCGGGATGTAATCATAAATGTACAATATACATAGGCATCTTCACCAAAAAGCTAAAATCATTCTCAAATAAACAATAGCCCCAATTATATTTTTCTTTGGAACTATATGTACCTTATGAAAAAGAAAGCTGGTTCTCAGTGTTTGTTACGTTCTATTCGGTTCTGCGCTCAATTCACGACTGGTCTGTGCGCATATCTCTATAGCCTTCAGCCTCATTCTGTCATAACCAGAGCTCAGAAGTTAGGCAAAAACCTTTTTCTCATTAGATGGATATATTTAAGAGTCAGATAGAAGTGAACATATTTCCGTACATTTGTGGCCGTTAAGGCCAGTTTTTTTTTTTATTTCTTTTTGCATATCTTGACTTCTGTTGTCTACTTTAAACTTTAAAAAAAAAAAAAAAAAAAAAAAAAAAATTGCCCGTTTTACATCGTCATTAATTCTTTTGCGATTATTTATGCATTTTAAAAACCCATAAAGAGTTTCAATACATCTAATTGAAAAAGTTCTAAAAATTAAATGGAATTTTTAATTTTCGTGGCCTCACGAAAATATCTATTGAGAATCTTTTTATAAATTTATTTCTTTTCAAGCAGTCAAAAACTTTCTCCTCAACTTATTCGCTTAAGCTCTTTAAATAGCAGAATCTTCATTAATGAAAGGAACGCATGAATACCAGAAAGTAGAGAGGACGGGGAAGTACTGTAGTTTTGAATAGTCCTGGCTAATTATCTTGTATCGATCTATACGAGACAATTCTAGGAAAGTTGTGGTGGAAATAACTTCTCATCTGCATAAATGTAACAAACAATTGCAAGCGAGAAAGATGAGAGTGGTACAACTGTTTAATAAACCGTTTCTACAATGTGTTGACTAAGGAAGTATAAGATATACTAATTTGATTACCCTATAAACGCATAAACAGAAAATGATCTCGACCACACACAATTGCGCATCTTTTGCTCATTCGCCAGAATTATTCAAAACAACTTTACTTCGTTTTGATCACTGTCCTGAAAGGAGAATGTTCTGCTGTAATTGGCATGAGTCCTTCCGAAATGGCTTGTTTTAAATATGCTCTAATTACAGTGCAAGTAGAACGTTCTTTTTTCATAATGAGAAATGTTCTCTCTTACAAGCTGCTGACTATGACGGTTGACATCTTGAAAAGCCACCTTGTTGCTTGTAATCAAGAAAAGTAAATTTAAGCATTTGAATTGTGCGATAAAGAAATAATTATCTTAAATATCTATTTTCATTAATAATGAGTGATATTACTCTCTGTTTTCACTTTTAAGAAGTGCCTATTTTAGTTATATTTCTGCCTATTTTCAGCATTTTAAGTGATTTTTTTTCCTTCCCATTTTAGTCAAAATAAATGCCTGAATTTCTGGGCTCTAGTCATAAGCAATTACCTAAGTTGTTCGTGTCAACACACGTGGTTAAAGCATGTATGTAGCAATGAGAGCTACTGAAGATCGAACCCTATCTACAAACGAATTGTTATTTGTTATTATTTATAACGTTCAGTTTACACATGAAACTATAGTTTCAAATTGGAAATATTTATTTCAATTTTAAAGCACTTAGGCTCATAAAAAGTACCTATTCTTTGTTTTAAAAATAAATAGGCAAGTAATAAATATTTTTAAATGAAATAAAGGCTATTTATATGTTCTTATTAATTTTTCATCAGAGAATATGCATTAATATGGCATTTAGTTTTAAAACGGAGATGGTTAATTTACATTTTTGTGTTGATTAAAAATAAAAATATATGTCGTTCATATCAAACATTAATTTTCATGTAAAATTTAACAAATAAAACATTCAAGCATAACCAAGATTCGAACCTACGTACATAGTTCTGGCCCACGTTACATGTTTTTATTAAAGTCTTCTATCTCTGGACATGTGCTTTCGCTACTTAGTCATCAGAGCACATGGTCCGAACAAACACGTTTCCTGTTTATGGCATACCTTGAGCATGAGCCCAAGGCCGCAGCGCCGTGAGTCCAGTGATTTGTCTTAGGGCCATCGAAAATGTAGAATTCGGTTGCTATAATCTTGTAGCAATAGCTGCTTAACAGCTCTATATGGTTTCTAGATTTAAGTATCGGTTTAAAGTAGTTAGTAGTACTTGTCTGTTTCTTAAGCAACATTAATTAGAGGTTTTTTAAGGGAACGCTCAGTACTCGGTTGAATACTCAATTTCCCTCTGTAACAATATGATTCGACAACTTTCATTTCTTGTTCAGCACCGATGTTGCTATACTTTTTCAGTAATGTTTTGTGGGGCATTGCTGTCTGTAATACAATTACTGTTTACTTCTATTCCAATGTAGAAAACAAAATTAACCACTTGGTTACTTCTCAAGACGTCTTTAAGTATCTGACTGAACATCGAGGGCACTAACAAGGAGCATTTTCGGAACCATGTATGGTTGCATCTATGTGCAGCTGTCAACGAAACTTGATTTAAATTTCACAACAGAAAGAAAACGGTTAATACTTTTCTTTTGCATTTCGGCGCTTGTCGTTCAAAGCACTGAAGTGATTTCTTCTGGAATAAACTCAAGGCATGTATTTAGGGAACCATGATGTATGACAGCTGGGTGTGCTTGAGTGTTTCCTCGCACTGGATATAGTTTCTTTCTTTTTGTTGGATTTGCCATTCTTTATCTTTCTCTTATTTGTGCACTGTGTACTATGCTGTTTAATACTCTTGATAATTCATAACCGACATGGGTTGCGAGATTGCCAGTGTACAACAGGCTCTTCTACTAGAGATCTATGGCTGCCACACGTTCATAACTGACTCTTTTTTCAGATTTTCCTTATAGGAATTAAGGTATAGAGCGTCCTTGCCTAATTTCTTTCACTTCAATAGAAAACTATAATGTTTGCATTAAATACATACAATTTCTGAGTAAACTATTCAAAAAACATACAGGTAAATAATACAAGAAAACGCCTATCTTTTAAAGTAATAGTAGCTATTCCAGAGGTAGAGCTGTTGACCTGTCTTCATTCTCTTCTTCTTCTTCTTCTTCTTCTTCTTCTTCTGCTTCTTCTAGTCGGTCTCAATGTCGTTTTATAGGTCAACAATAACATTTGTGCGCATTCTTTTCTTCCCAATCAATATATCAGACTCCATTATTCGTTTTCCTATTGCTCTTCTTTACGTTCCTTATGGTGCTACGTAAGCATGGTGTGATCGTCAGGCTGGTTGCCCGTTGGTTAAAATAAATTGTACGCTAACGAAATCAAGGGTTTTTGCCATGGCTCTTCTTGGTTTCCCTTCCTAGAAGTCGTAGATTAGGGATTTTATTATATTTTTCGACTTCTTATTTCTATATTGTTAGGTCTGGAGCCTTCTTCACTGTGTACACCCAGTGACCCAAGAAGAATGTATTTTCAAAGCGTTTTATTGTAAATTATTTTAGTTTATTACTAATTTGTCCCATGGTAGATCTTTTTATTAAAATCTTGTATCTCTTTTAAAGAAGAGGAAGTTATTATATGCGTGTATCTATTATTTTATTTGGCAAATTGATTGATATGTGCTTAATGTGATAAACGTCGCACGATTTGCGACTTAAAATTTAAATATTTTACATTAACATACCAATGTTTTAATATATTGTAGCGAGTATTGCTATTGTATGTTTTCCTCAATAGTATGTCAGACCTATTTGCTTTTTTTTTCCTTAATTTTTTTATCATACATAATTAAAGTTTATTATGCACATTTTATTGTTCAAATTATTTTGAAACATTCATTGTTAGATTTCGTAAATTACTCTACTTCTCCCGTACTGCTGTCCAAGGCCATATCTGGGTTTTCCTCCAGCACGTTCCTAAAGTTAAAACTTGCCTGACGTTAACGGGAGGATGTGGAACTCGAATAATTAAGTTAATAATTTGAGACATGGCAATAATAAAATGTTCTGAAGTGTCTTGGTTCCTCTTTCTTTAGCGAATTCCTCTTCTCGTAAGGTCTCGGTATGTCTCTTACAAGTTAACTAATCTTTCCTAAAGGATGTTCTGTTTTTACCACTTATGAAATTTCGAAAGAAAATTTAGCCCTCGAGTCCATGTGATTTATATGGCATTATTTTGACTTTAATTGGCGTAAAGTCGTACAATTTAATGTTCCGTTTTAGTGATTATTTGCATAATTGTTATCAACTTTTTCAGAAATACACCTTGGATATAAATCTTTAGCATTTTATAAAATCATATTGTAACGCCCAAAAAAGTAAAATTGTAACGTTTAATTTAATTTAATTTTCTTCACATCAAGATAATACATTTACTTATGAAACCGCTTGAAAAAAGAAATCAGCGTCACTATTTGGAGTTGCTTACACTGCGTGAGGACACGAATTGCACTGGAAATATTTCACTTTGGAATTGGTGAATCGTCTTTGTTATTTTGACCTTCATCAGAGTTTTCTTTTTCTGTTATAACGCTTCCTGCTGTTTCCTAGTGCCCAGGCCTGCTCCCCCCACAAACGGATATTATCATCGAAATGAGCATTCGCTTTGAAAATGACATCCGCTAAAACTTGTCTTTCTTCATCTTTGTATATGTTTCTCTCTTCATTGTCACTGTCACCGTTCAAGAATGTTCCGAATTAATATTATAGTAAGAAAATAGAGATAGCTAGACATCGCCATTTTCCTTTTCCCTTACCATTCTGGTCACGGTAACCATAAGAATATAACAGGGATTATGGTTAGCGTGCGCAGTAACACCACGCCGCTGTGACGTCACCCGGCAGCATTCAAGCAGCATATTATATTATTGTTATTTGTTCATCATTGGAACATTTCATCTTCCGTTCAGTTATTATTATACATAAATATATGTTGTTAATTAAGTACAACGGTTATTAAAATTACTTGTGCAATAGTTGGATTTAACCCGAAATGGTAAGAAGTTAAGAATCACATTTCATAAATTTACAAAATCAGAACAGTTACAAAATTAGATTAGAGAAATATTTGAGCACAAATGTGGCATGAAGAAATTACTAATCAAGTTATTCTGGAAAATAGGAACAGAAAACAAAATGTCAGTATTGTTCTTGTTGCTGCTGTTTCAAGCAATGAACGTGTATCAACATTTGTAAATTTGCTAATGATGGATTTAATGTGTTGGATTCAAGGCTGTCATTTCATCCAAAAAACCAGTAAAGCAGTTTGCAAGAGCAGAATAAGATTTTAACCATCAGACGTTTAGAAAACCTCATTTACTTCATTCCATTTCATTTCTTATATCAGTTCGAAGCCTTTAAGAACTTTACAGTTATTTAAAGTCTGAAGGGTAGTCGTATACATTAGTTGTAAGATTTAATGAATTATTCTTGAGTCTTACTGATCTCAAATTAGAGATCTAGGCAGATTGGAAAGAGCGTTTGGGAAAACTGCAGCACTTTAAGCGCAGGTGTTTTCTCTCCACTGGAACCTTCAGCCAGTTTGTAAAGCTGTATGTAATATGTGCAAAGAATGAAATGCAGACAGGTGAAGGTAGGTACGTAATTTTTAATTTGTTTCTCAAATCTATTCCATTGTAAATTAGCTATCGGAATTAAAATATGAAAGCGATACACGAAACTTAAACAAAGAGAAAAGAGAACTCAGGAAGTGTTTGCAGGCTACGTGGCTTATAGAATTATATATATTTATATATATATAAAGTGCGTCACGCAGGAGCTGCGAAAACTAAGCGAATTATTCAGAAAATTGGATTTGTGAAGGTTAGCACAGAGTGCTAGGGAAAAATAAAAATAAATAAATAAATAAATGAACAAGAAAAACAATAAATAAAAATAAAAATATAATAAAAACTGAAGAAATATATATATATATATATAATAAAACATTACTTTCAGGTTTAAAAATATATGCTTTTCCCACATTATTTTATTTGCTTAACGATTCCAATTACACTTAGCTGTATAAGCACTAAAACGTAATATGATTGACATTTAAGCTACATAGTAAATTTGGGCATACGATTGCTTGTTTTTCCGTGTTCCGAAACCGCTGTGTTCTCCCCGACTACATTTATTGTACACTTTACACTACCACAATTGATATAGTACACACACTACCGCTTAAAATTTGTATATATAGACTACCCTTTCACCTGACACGAGTTATCGTTTTTCGCTAATATCTAATTATTAATGCTAACAATAATCACCTCCCCCCGTACGCCACATTTCCTCCCGAGTCACCTTAATCGACATCCTCGACGATTACAAAATTTCGACTTTCAGGTATAGCCCTACTCATAAAGGTTGATTTCGCTGATTTTCATAAACTATTTTATTATCTTATTATCAATGACATATACTGAGTGTCAGTTTAGGGGGGGGGAGGATTGCGGCCACTAGAGTGATTTGGACATTTTCCTTTTAGGATAATCACCGTTCCCAATGCTCCAATCTTATTGGTTAACTAACTTGATGAATCGTTTGTTGATTGATCATAATATGCCGAGTTTCGTTAGGAAAAGTTACGGCCGCTAAAGCGTTGACACACAGACACATCTCGTATGTATACCTATACACATATAAAACTTTATTTTCGGTGCCTAGAGAGTAGGATGATGATTTGAAGAAAATTAAAAATAAAATAAAATAAAAAAGAAACATGGGTATCCGCAATAGTTACATTACTTCGGAATTCGCTAAACCCTGAAAACAGCACACAATACTGTCAAACTACAAGCTATTATCCACCAGGAACTAAAAATTGGCTATTTACAGTTTCCCAGGGAACGCTAATGGAATAACTGAAGAGTAGCTAAAATAGTTATTGAAATGAAAGAGGACTTCAGTCGTTTTATGGAAACAAATTAAGCCAATATGCGAACATGACAACAAAGCGTGTTGATAAAATGAAAATAAAATATGACAATACAGATGAGGTTTGCTGTGACGTGTAACTTAGACCCCGCACTTTCATCAGAAGTAAGTTCATAAATAAACATAATGCTGACAAAATACATCCAGTGCACACAAACACACTGATGGAGGAAACTATCCAAGAAAATTCAAGAAACTTTTGTAATGGAACAAAAGAGGCTGAGTAGATTAGATGTATCTACTCTCTCTTTTGCAATGATAGTAAGAATGGGACAAATTTCTATATAATATTTATTTTTGTTATCATAAGGCTGAAATAGGCCCTAGGTTTGGGTAAAAGGCATTATTTTATTTCAAAAACAGCGGATCGCAATAGTTACAAGGCTTCTAGGTGTCAAACTAGTCGGTAAGTGTGGAAGGGAAACCTGCGCACTGCCTTATTGCGATTCTGGTAACAAATGTGTAACGGTTACAGTACCAACGAACGTTCAACATTTCCAAGCATTAGCTGTTTATAACAATGAATTGCTTGCTATTCTCAACCAACGAAAGCAAACAGCACCCAGCCGCCAAAGGGGCCACTTTTAACCAATAAAGATTGTTTTATTGTTGATATTTTTTTATTGAAAATGGAAAATGAAGTCTTTCATCTCGGTGAAGAACTACTTCTAGGGAACAACTATCGTTTGATGCAACTGTTTTCTAGCCCGCCGCTGTTAATTTAAAAGCACGATGCTCTCTCTTCCTGAGCTTCTAAAATAACACGGCAGGCAAGAGGACATAGTGACAATCCTTCTCTCTCTCTGCGACTTTTTTTCCGTACTTATTTCAGCATTTCCATTTCCTGGTCGTTGCTCTCTGCTCTTCTGCGTTCTCTGAGTTTATCACATGGATATCATCTTTCATTGCTTGTACGCTTCCATTTTATTTTGTTCTTTCCACTGAAATAACATGTTCCATACATTTTGTTTCGTATTAGTTGCTCCGAAACGAAAAGAATTATGTGGGATTGAAATTTTTCCATTATTAGCGTCTTAGCATAAGAGTTCAGCTATTCAAGGAAATATAATGGGTTTATAACTGATAATGTGGGTATTATGTGTTAGTACCCAGGATCTAGCATTGAGCTATTTAACAATCAGGAACTTCGTAGTTTATCTTGATCTAGCTTACAGTCCATGACATGAAATAAAGACTGCAGGTTTACGAAAATAAAATTGTGACTTTGCAGTCTTATTAAATCTGTAACATTTGATGTTTCTGTTTGATATGAAGTTGTAAACAGGTATTAATTTTAGTTTTTAATTCAAATGCTATTTTTAGACATTTCGTTGCTTGAAGTATTTTATTTTAAGAAGTATTATTTCCAATTTTGTTATGACCTAGAATAAGAAAAGAAAATGGGTAGGCTACGGCCCCCTGGTAGTAACTGGCAAGTGGTGTTGAAGGAGAATTATTGAAAATGAAAGCCTTCACACGTCAATCTTCAGCCTTATTATATTACCGCTTACGTTTCGTAGAAATCATTTGGAAGAATGTGAATTCGGGAAAATATTCTGGAATATTTTACGGGGGTACATTGTCACTGATATTGTTCGAAGCATATTCGTTTATAAACTTACACTATCACTTTCAAAACAGTAAAAATAAAATATCAAATGACTGGAACTAATGTACTTCAATGTTATTTTTATTAAGCATTATATTTAGGGTATTATTGTAAATAAAGAGGTTTTCGCTAATCTCTTTCGTGCTGTGAAGGAAAACTGCTTTTTTGTTACCTCTAGTCATTGAGAAAGCGTTTTCATCACAGTACAATTAAACTATTTTTGCTAAATCGACTTGTGTCAGATATAAGCTTGAACATGTCACCAGTCAAGCGTCATATGTCGCTTTTGCTTCACCACTTTATTTCCTGCACACTTTGCTTATACATAGACCATACGGTGCATTGTGGAGCTTTTGAAAACCTTTCAGATTCCTGGTCTACTGTTTGCGTTAACTGGTTCAAATTGCACTGAAAACAAAATTAATACGTACCATCGAAAAGAATCCATTCATACTTTGTAAAAATGTTCTTCTTTGTTTGTCCGTGAATATTTTATGTGAGTATTTAATGAAACACAGCAGAGGGAGAACTGATCATTGAAGCTTGGTCTAGCTACTAGTGATGATTTTGAAAGGTTTGAAGGGGGAAAATGGAACTACATCATTGCCTTATAGAAAGCAGTGCTCGCTCTATGAACTGATATTTATTTTTCAACATAGCTTTGTATTTTGGCGGTAATGCAACACGAATCTGCATTTGCGTGTTTACGGATTCAGCAATGTGTATTTTTTATCGATTAAGCAGTATTATGTTTAGTAGTAATTAATTATTTTCTTTGTTTTAAAAAACTCTCAAATGCCTTTATATTTAATTTAATACACCAGGACTATTTTGTGACCTATCAAGAGATTTGACTGTGTAAATCATAACATTCTCTTACCAAAATTATCGTATTACGGTATTAAGGGCAAAGGTTAAAGCATAATGTTCCTCAAAGTTTTTAATTTTAGTTCATTATTATTTTTACTATATATCAATTATATCCCCTCAGTAATAAACAAACATACGTAGATTTGTAGATTTTGCTCATTAAAGAACACAAAATCAGTTGCCTCTCAGGTTTATCCAGTAATATTTTCAGTATACAAAATTCATATACACTTTGAAAAAACTAATTACATTAATTATTCCGCACACACAAAAGTAGCAAACCCAAAGGATATAATATTATCTTAACCTCCGGGTAGAAAGCCCTACTTTGACATTTTTCTTTACAATTAACTTCGCAAGAGGTTGGACACTAGGAGCATGCACCCACTTTTAACCCCTAAAATTTCCTAATTAACTAAAGAAAGAGGAACATAACTAATACAATGAACAGACAATTGAGTTAGCTGATGCTGCTGCAGCTTTTTGTTAATGCCAACTCATGCTATTATAATTTTAAACGTTACCTGTAGGACGCTCTTACGATGGCCAGAGAGAAGTTGTACATCTTGACCCACCGATAGACTGTCTTCTAGTTTTCCTTACGCGTAGTACAACTTCTCGAGCGCTATAGCTGCAGTCCCAAGCACTCCCGAGCGTTAGCGGAGAAAGCCGAAGATAGTGTCCAGATATCTAGATAATAATATATTCATGCACAACAGCATAATAGCTCAGACGGTTAGAGTGTCAAGTTACAGTGGTGAAGATAATGCATTCTAATCCTCACATACTGGTGTTTTATTCTGCTGGAGTTATAGCAGGTTTGCCACCATTACATAATTTACTCTCTAATATTGTACCACATATATAATGCGCTATAAATTGATATTTCCGATTTTTTCTTCTGCTGCAATCAAAGAAGATTTGCCACCATTACAATGATTTATCCGCCCCTATTAATTTGCATTTACGAAAAGGAGACGAGCGTAGGCCGTCAGGCTGTAGCGAGCCGCGGCAAATCATCGGGTTCACCGGTTTCTAGGATTTACCCGAGATTAGCGTTAGGTTAGTGTGTATGTATGAATGAATTGCGAATCCCAATTAGACAATGTGTGCATGTTACTCATTTTTCTAATAAGTAACAACATATTGCAGCCAGAAAGTTATGGAGAACAACCCATAGGTTACATTACCATTAACAAAAAATCAATTATGCAATATTTACACTTTAACATGCAGTCACGCAAACAGATCTTCTCGCTCTCGCTCGGAACTGCAGCTCAACCGCTCGAGAATTTGTACTGCGAGTAAAGGCAAGTGATACTTCTTCCTTACGAAAACCCTCAAAGTTTCATCTATACACGTGGGCTTTTCCTGCATTCACACTTCAGACGAGCATTCAGCATGCAATTATTAACTTCAAGAATACTTTACTGTTGCAATAATGATGGGTCACATTATTATTATTATTATTATTATTATTATTTGTATATATTATTATTAATATTAAGTCCCATTATTAACGCATAATTTCTATTACTAAGGCTCCCCACATGCCACATTATTATTAGCTTAACTTTAACATCTTGGGTCAGTACTGTCCCAATCAGTTGAAGGCGGTTGATACATGTTGCTCAGAGGGATATTTTCTTTCAGGCTTGAGATTCTTTGTGCCGTAAATGTACGACACGGGCCCATGACTCTCCTTCCCTTCCCAAGGAAGCCATACTTAGGATTTTACCACGACCTTGGGTCGAAGGTATAATTTATTTTTTAGGAAACTTCTCTTCCTCATTGTGGTGAGTTTTTATGGTTGAGTAAACAAAATAATACATGCTAGAGCTTGAAATTAACTTTTTAGTAACAAATAAAAAGAAAGTGTAGCGTTACCAATAATTAAATGCCTCTGTAACGCAACAATGATATGGCAGATAATTTAATCCTCACTGCAGCGTACTGGAAAAAAATATTAAAATAGTTATATGCGCAAAAATCGAAAAAATAGCATTATATATGCATTAAAATATTTTAGAATTCTTAACTTTTGGTTTCTCAGCTGTTGGCAGGATTTTACGTGACATATATCTCTACAGATTTTTGTATAGGGTCATTATTATAGGTTAATAATATGTTTTGAATTTGAAAAAGAAAAGATTTTGCATTAACCTATAACAATGACCCTATACAGAAATATGTAGAGACATATGCCATGTAGAAACCTTCCGACAGCTGAAAAACCAAAAGTTAAATATTTTAATGCATAATATAATGCCAGATAAATAAGAAATGGTACACCTGCATGGGGTTCTATGGTTTCCTTGCAATCTCAGCATTGTACTGTCAATTAACTCCGCAGGAGTGACGCATAACATAAAAATTTGTGGCAGAAGAGGAGATAGACCGTAACTGTGCAGCAATCTCCCTTCCGTTTTTTGACACGAAGATGCAAACCCTAATATTTACCCAGCAGGGTGCTGGGTAAGAGAGCTTTCAGCAATTCGTCGCAGATAAACACAGCAGGAAAGAGACCGGGGTGGAGCATTTGCAGTGACGCATTCGATATTCGTGGTCTGTTAGGGGCTATTTCCATAGTTCCATCACATTCCGATAGTATGGTGATTATTATGGATACTGTCCTGTATACCAGATACTTATGCAATTTTAAATAATATGTAATATGTTTCCATTCATATTTTGTAAATACCGTTTTTCCCATTCTTAATTTTCTATTCATTAATGTTGTTTTACTTTTTATTATTATTTTATTCTCTTTTTATTCTTAAGCATGTTTGCGACCCATTCATAAAATATATAGAACTTTATAACAATAAAGATGCACCTGCGCTTCTACTACTACTACTACTACTACTACTACTACTACTACTACTACTACTACTACTACTACTACTACTACTACTACTACTACTACTGCTGCTGCTGCTGCTGCTGCTACTACTACTACTACTACTACTACTACTACTACTACTGCTGCTACCACTACTGCTGCTGCTACTACTGCTACTACTACTACTACTGCTGCTACTACTGCTGCTACTACTACTACTACTACTACTACTACTACTACTGCTACTACTACTGCTACCACCACCACTACTACTACTATTACCATATTATTACTACTACTATTACCATTACTACTATTACCATTACTACTGCTACTACTGCTACTACTACTATTACCATATTATTACTACTACTATTACTACTATTACCATTACTACTGCTACTACTGCTACTACTACTATTACCACTACTACTACTACTACTACTACTACTGCCACCACCACCACCACCACCACCACCACCACCACCACCTGCGGGTATCGTAGAGTGGTGTCTATACAACAATACAACCGTTTCCCTAACTATTTTAATGCTTTATTTACATTCATGAAAGGATATGCCGAAACTGCCCATCGTCGTTGTCCATCCATTTTTAGTATCTCTTTAAACTTTTTCCGTCACTCACTGTAGTTCACGTTGGGAAATATTGGCTATTTCCTGGCGGATATTTTATTTAATTTCTTTCATGGTATGTGAGACTGTCTTGTATACAGTGTTTTTAATTTACTCTACAGATAAAACTCGCAAGGGTTTACGTCCAGGAATCGAAGGGGTTACAAATCCTTACTAATAATTCTGTTCTGAAAAAGTCTTTCAATTTCTCTCATCAAAATATTCGCTGTCTGAGCTGTGGCGTAGTCTTGTTGGATAAAGACGAGCTCACGGTATTGGCTAATTCTCTAAAGTGGGGGGGGGGGGTTGTGGGTTGTATTCCCGCACACCACAGTTATTGAATGTGGCGTTAAGAACTTTTTGTACACAGCCGTAAGAAATGCTTGTATTTTTTGGAAGATGTCTAAGAGCATTCTCCAAAAGAGGACGAATGTCATACAATGTTTCTTCAGGAGGAACCCTAAGCTGCAGGTTAGGTTTCTTAAAGCGAACACTCCGTGGCCTGAAATTTATCATAAAGATTATGGATTGTTGTGTAGCCTGGAGCATTTACTCCCGGGAATATTTCTTCAAATCTTTGTTTGACTTGACGACTTGACTACCCCCACGGATGGCCGAGGCTGTTAAAGCTCGGACTAGAGAGCGGGAGGTCTGAGGTTCGAATCCTGCCAGGACCGTCCTCCCTGACTGAGGTTTTTTCCAGGTTTTAGTCAGTCCTCATAAATGGCAAATGGCGCGGAGGTACCCTAAACGTAGGCCTGGAACGTTTCCTTTCTTTAAAAAAAAAATCCTTTCCCAATATTTCATTTCATCTCATGTATCACCAATGTTCACCGCATGTGGTGCCTCAGTAGTAACAGCGGGCGTTAAACACAGTTAAAAAAAAAAAAAAAAAAAAAAAAAAACCGATCTCACTGAGTTAATTTAATTATATGAATCATAAATAAATTTACGTTGTGTAGAGACTGAAAAGGGGCCTGAACATGGGCCCACGGTAGTCGCAAATGAACAAAATACAGAGGAAAATGTACCGAAATATCCCTTAGAATTATTATAGAGAGTGATAGGGAATGTTGAAATGAAAATGAATGTGGATCTCTTATTGATTGTGTGTGCGCGCCCGCGTGCATGCGTCTCTCTCTCTCTCTCTCTCTTCTTGCCTTAAAAGAACACAAGCTGTTGTAAATATTGCGATACTAAATCTTTTACTTTCTTAGTGTTTTATCCTTTTTCTGCCTATCTAGTTATTGTTATTTTAAATAGATTGTTCATTGTGTTATTCTATTTTTCATTTATATATATATATATATACACCATATTCATGTTAAGGGCGAAAATGTTAATTGGATTACTTCTTAGGTACGGTATCCTGTTATAGGCAGAGAGACAAGATTTGTTGGCGCTCAGGTCGTGAGTTCGTCAAGCAAAGAGATGTACTCTTTTACGTCTCGATGCGGAATGGATTTTTATTTTTAAAAGGCGGCCTGACATCATGTTGAACTATTTGAAAGCTTGAATGTAAGCTTCATTGTTGAAATACGATTGCAACGATTTGGAGAGAAAGGTCATTCATTGATGCACATTGGAAGAAATTTGTTAAATTTTCCAAAATTACGGGGTTTTGAAAAAGTCATCCGTCGTGTCCTTATCTTTAACGATCGTAATGACAATTATTTTGGGGTATTAGCTCCATGAGAACATCCCTAAAGCTCTTGGTGCATTTGTTTTGAGAATATTGACGGCTACATAAAGTACGTGGCAAAAAATCCTCATATCTGGAGTAGATCTAACGGAATAATTTTGTGTGCAAAATCTTAAATGTGCTCTTTATCCCCGGAGACTCAAGTGAGGTTGCAAGCTTGAGGGTTAAATTGACGTTATCGAGCAGACGATTATTATAGCATAGAGTCGGTTACCCGAAATAATTGGGACAGCTTTTGTTAGATATTCGAACCTGGAAATAACAGAGCGCTTAAAATTCAAAGGTTTCTGTAAGGTAATGTCACGATTAAATGCTTCTCTGATAAATTTTGTTTTCTCAAACCATCTTTCTAATCCAATTTGGATGAAAACTGTTAAAAAAAAAGTGTTTGGTCTTGTTTGATTGATTTTTCTCAGTACTGCTAAGTTCAAAGTTATGGAGAACTTGTTTTTAAAATAAACGCTTTGGAATAGATGCTTTTTGCATTTTATGGGAATTTAGTGACTGTGAAAATTAGACATTATATACGGTTCTTTCTTTTAATATTCTCTATATTTTTTTTTTCAAATAAGGTACATAGATAATATTCAAACGATGCACATTTATTATACATGTTAATTCCTTCTCTAATTTTGTATCTGTATTAAATATACTTTCTTTAAGCTGATAGTGAGCTTGACCTGCTAAACCTGCTTGACGCGGATAAAGTATCTACGCAATGGCAGCCAGTGAAACAAAGGAACAATTTTCAAAGAAAATATATTTATATTCCGGGACAAGCATATAACGTTTTTTCTTGGAACTGAGATTACAGTCATCCAGCTGTTTACTTATGTTACGTGGATATGAGTGTGAGAGAATGTGACGTATTAAGATTTCGTTCAGGAATACAACGTTGCTACATCTGTGCAATCTTTCAGTACTGTTTAGTAAATACTAACAGGTATTGAATATTGAAGAGAAAATAAATTATTTATATATTTATTACTTATTTATTAATTAAGGCACCTTCAGATATCCTTAATAATATGAGAATCTGAACTAGCCATAATTCGACTTACGAAAGTAACAGTGACAACAATGGAGAATTGCCAGGAATTTCGTGGGAGTATTTTACACCTACACTTACACAAGTGAATAGACTCAAACTAGAAAAAAAAAAAAAAAAAAATAGAGGTAAAGCAATTTGCGACCTTTTAGGTGATGGTGGGGATTAATTTCAGCCACCACGCGTTGATGAGCCAAATATGAAAGTATTGGGTGTGAGATGTTTAATTTATGATTTCTGTTAGTGAGCCAGATATGTGACTGATGTGAGGTCGGTGATTGATTGCCCCAGGCAGGCGAGGGTTCAGTAACGGGGCCGACGTCGGTTGGGCCAGTAGTGAGTGGCCTCCTGGTGCGTAGATTCTTGTTGTGATGCCTCGGCTGCTCTAGTTCATCTACAGCATCCCGTCATCCCGTCCCAATTAAGAGTAATTGATATCTCAGAGAAATCTACCTGTTTTACTGACACTGAGTCAATGGAACGGGAAAAAGTGTTGCTGATATAAATGATTGCGCGTCGAGAAATAGATTGGGTTTACAATTTATTGAATAAATCAGTTCAAAATTACTAAGTGCAGTGCTGTATGAATGTAGAATATTCGTAGAGCACAATGATAGATTTGTAAGGCTTAACTGCACTGAGAAAAGTAAATAAACTGAGTGTTGCAGCGTATTGACTTCCGAACGAATGAACCCTTCCTGCCGACTTCGTGATCTCGACTAGAATATACACTGTCTGTCGGTTTCAAAATCAGAGATAGGGTAACACATCTGCCGGCTTCCAAATCGGAACTTGGAATGAAGCTCGGGGTTCAAGATTACCTATTTATACAGAGTTTGTACCTTTAAAGTTAGGACGCTTAAATCCGGCAGAACTTTACGAAACGTGGCTTCTAATTTTTAAGTTTGAACCCAACTCCATGACTGACCACGCTTAAACTTGACACGACTGCTCTGATTCGCTCTTTAATTATTCTGAAAGGACATATTCTCTTATATGAGGATTTTAAAGGTACTGACAGTTGAGTGGTTCACCCCAAGCGTGGTTTTTAACTCCCACGTATACACAATTTGCATAAAACGGTAGCTTCTAGCTTAAGAACAAGTTCACATAAAAAGGTCGAACAATAGCACTGCGACTTCGCTTCTACAAAGGACATTCTGCTTTCTTCAGCCTGTTATTATTAAAGGTTTTACTATGAGCAAACGGCGTCAGGCACTTACTAAGTTACAAGAATTTTGTCTATAAAATATACGTACGGGAATACAAATTAATACGCTAATCATGATTGCTAGTATCATACAAAGAAATACATCACCAATGAAAATAATGAAAACAATAATAGTTGTAATAATAATAATAATTGTTATATGAACGGTGGCGTTTCATAATAATAATAATAATAATAATAATAATAATAATAATAATAATAATAATAATAATAATAATAATAATAAATAGGGGCTGATGTCGTTAATACTGTTTCAGTTCCTTCCTGAGTGAACCTTGCTACTTTAACCTGTTTGTGCCATTTGCTTGATATTTGGAAAATACATCGGCTTCTTAAAAATGGAATAAAATGTACAAAGTATTAGAACAGATTATTTCATAGTTGAAGCCGGAATTAAGGCTGCCTAAATTAATTTTATAACCTGAGGCTGCAGAGCGATATTTATAAAGGCATTATATTTGATAAGGATAATTGTTATGTATATGTATAAGAAAATCATTTTGAGATAGGTATAACAGGAATCGAAGTAATTTGTAACTTGTATGTCATTTAACTGGTAATGGTATTTCACAAAAGGGTTTTGTATACATTTTGTGTAGAACATGTGAGAAAGACGAATATGTATACCTGACTCCACTCACTGGCCTCTCCTTAGACAAAGCTGAAGAAAGGGTAAAATATCTTTTGTTAGGTCACGAACCTTCTACCCGGGAAATACTTAGGAGTTGACAATAAGAGAAACATGTGGCCGTAACGGGACAGTATTTAACAAAGACAGACTTAAAAATATTTTAAGAGAAAATGAAAATGTCAGAACGGAGGCGAAAATGTTTTATTACAGGAAAGCCGAAAACACGTGCGTTATCTCCGGGAACATTTAGGAATCTACAGACTAAGCAAGGCAAAAGATTTTCAATAGAAATCAGAATATAAGGAAAGTACCGAAATTTATGACAGCTTGTTCTGGGAAAATTCAAGTTCGTGGGAAGACGTTAGATCAGGGGGAAAAGAATAATTCTAACCAATGGTCTTCAGATAAAAGTTAACGAATCAGGAGAACTTAGATATAACTAAATAATTTTGGGATAACCAATAATGAAAGTACAACACGAAAATAGATAAAATACGAGGGAATTTAATTTAGCGAAAGGCGTGGCGATGTAGTAGAAAAACTAGAGTACAGAAGCCAGAGGGGCACTCGGGAGACAAAAATTCACGCATTCGGTAGAGACACATTCACAGTAGAAATACATTCACAGATTTACACTCACACATTCATAGATTCAGAGGGACATTCAGACATCCAGACATTCACTCAGTAAGCCAGTCTAAGTGAGTAGCGAAGTCAGTGGCGAACAGGCAGGAAGTATTTTAATGTGAATAAAATATTTTAAACAAGTCAACCTTGTGTATTTTTGGGCAACACATTTCTCGTTCCCGTGGATCGATACTGATCCCGAAACACTCCGGTGGACCCTGAGATAAAATTCAACAAATTTGGAGCAAACGACGTCATCAGTGAGCAGCCCGGCCGAGACTTCGAAACCACGATCAGCTCAGCGATCAACTACATCCCCCGAGCACCCAATTTAACTGCTCCAGATGGCGCCCAACGTGGGGCTCGTAGACTGGAGACGAGAAGCGGACAACAGCCCAGCAGAAGCGGACGACATCAGCCCAGCAGCCGCAGACGACACCAAGAAGGAACCAGAAAGTTTTGCTTGCTACACAACCGAGCATAGTGGACAACATGGAGAGCTACATCGAGCAACCCAAGCGGATAACCGGCCGACATCGCAGAGAGACCGACTGTAAACACAAGGTTTACGAGCAGATACGACGGAACTGGTAACTGGACATCATTGCGAGAACTTCGAACGAGGAGCCACTACACGAACAACATGCCGCCGACTATTGGGAGAGCAGAGAATAAAGGTAGAAATAAAAGACTGAAATAATCATTTAATTTAGTTAGAAAGTTGTATTAGACATTGTGTGATAGATTTTAAGTAGTAAGCAGCAACATGCTGAAAATATTACAGTAGGGAATAAAATGTTAAGTGGAGAGTTTAGTAGTGAAGAGAGGGAACTACAAGAAAAGATGGCAAAACAGAATAGAAAAGAGGAAGAAATAGTTATGGAGGAAAATAGAATAGAATTAGAGAATAGTCAGGATGGGGAAGCAAACCAAGCTACAAAGGCTAGCCAAAAAGGGGCGAATGACGATATTAGCGAGGACAAGTTGGAAATATTAATAAATCAGTTCAAGTTGTTCAGTGCACAACTTAACGATAAGTTAGAGAAACTTAACGATAAGTTTGAGAAAGGCCATGCAGAACTTAACGATAAGTTTGAGAAAGGCCATGCAGTCACTGATAGAATAGAGAAAGCCCAGGTAGAACTTAACAAGGAATTTCAAAACTACCATGCTGGACTTATAAGGGGATTTCAAAACTCCCAGGTACAACTTATTGATAGGTTAAAGAAGGGTCAGGCAACCACAGATAAAATAAAAGAAAATGAAGATAGCGGAATAAAGCAGTCTCAGATAGAATCCAGTAGCGTAGTTAGCAATAGTTTAACCCAAGATATGCAAATTGAGCACGCTAGTATTCATGAACAGAACCAGGAATTAAACTTAGAGCCTAACACAGATATAGAAAGGAAATTAGAGGAAAATTCGGGGGAACTTAGTAATGATAGGCAGCAAATAGAGAGCGAAAATGACGATAACGAGAAGTTAGGGGAAATAGAAAATAGTCAACTAGAACTAGAGGAGAAAACGATAAGTAATGAGGAAACAGGCATAGAAATAGGAGAACAAAATCAAATACTCGAGATAGGCATAAACCGGGAGCAAGTGATGTGTCAGGACCAAGTAGAAGGAAAACAAATTAGTGATCAGGATTCGATCCAAAGACATCACGGGACAGGGGCACAAGTCTCTTTAATTCAGAAAAATTTAGGTAAATATTTTGAGGCAAAAATTGCGAAACCCCAAACCGAAATAAATTGCATAAATGCAAGTGTTCAGAATCCCTCAGAATTCGCGAAAGAACAATTAACGGAACTCAGGACCGAGCCACGCGAATGGAGACCCCCATGGTGTACGAACGTTCAACTCGGATCCCAAAGAGAAATCAATACAAGAATGTAAAAAGAAAGTAGGATGAATAAACTAATTGATATAGGATTGAGAATGTAAATAGATGTAAACATAAGATTGATAATATAGGAAAGCTAATAGTACAATTTTATAGCTAATTAATGTAAAAGTATTGTAATACAAAAAGTATTAAGGATAGAAATAAGCAAGCAGGCTAATTATAGGACACATGAATTATTAGGAAAACGAATAGGGTCAGGACAGAATTAAATAATTACGAAAATCTCAAAGAAAATTCAGTACAAAAGGAAAATATGTGGTGAAAATAAAATAAGTTATTAACTCCAAGCAACCCGATATAAAGATAAATAATTATAAATTAAATGAGTAAAGAAATAAAGTAATTGTAATCATGTCAAAAAAAAATTAAATGTTGCCAGATGCGTAAATATCAGGAAATAAAATATTTAACGTTAAGAAATCATGCAGGAAAATAGGTAATTGTGAATTAGAAGGGTAAAGAGATAAAATAATTGCAATCAAGTGAAAGAAAATTCAAAATAAGATGAACGTTTGATAAACCTATTCGTAACCTTATATAGGGAAATAGATAATAATATTGTAATAATGCTGAATTAGGAGAGTAACAAAATAAGATAAATCAAGTCATTCCAGAGAGAATTCAATACATTAAAAGTTTGATAAGACATTAGTAACATTACAGAGGGAATCTTATAGAAAAGTAAATAATTGAAATTATAGGGTTTAAGAAATAATAGAATAAGCAGAAGCATACTAAAGAAAGATAAAGGAATAAGAAGCTAAAGTTATATATCTTGGTGACGTTCAATAAGGAAGCAGATAGGGGTAATAGAAAGAAAAGTGAATCAAGTAACGAGGAGAAATATATTAATAATGATCCTACGGTTAAAAGTAGAGGGCAAATAATGAATCATGATAAAGTGAATAGAGAAAGAGGATAAATAATAATAAGGGAGAAAATGAATTAATGAATTAAGTAGATAAAGGAGATAATGAAGTCGTCGATGAATAATTCTCGTGTAATGTATTGTTTACCTAAGGTAGCTTCATAAAACGATCCAAGATATCTAATAAATAGTAATGTAATTAAAATCTGTAGTGAATTGCGCTATAAAATTGGGATGGAAAATTCTCCCATATAGATATACGAATAGAATCATGTATGTTACCTATAATGTTATTAAGTGTCTTATAAGGTTTGTAATGGATGATTGATTAAAAGTAAAGTTAGATAGCAAATTAGAAGTTTATGAAATATATGATCAATGGTTAATAAGTGATGTAGTTAAAATCAATTAGAAAACGCAAGGCTATAGAATGTCCATCAATGTGTATTTTATTGAAATATAAAGTTACCAACGGATTGCAAATATAATTTCTTTACGTACTACAAGTTACCTGGTTGTCAATTAATAAAGTTATGATTCAAAAATAAAATTTAACAATATGATTGTGCTATTGAAATGTTTTTGGTAAAAATAATAATCGAAGAACAGACCGTCATGAATAATTTCGTTAAATTAGGTATGATGTAGGTGTAGCTATTGGGTTAAATGCATTTGAATAAACTGTAATTGTAACAAATTTCATGTAATATATGTGATGTAATACTTTTAAGGATTAATTTCAAAAAGTTCACTGAATAAATTAGCTAGGATATATACTTGTTTATTTGAGTAACAACCAAAAATTTCAGTATTCAGACTGTAATTAGCCTCAGTAATTGAATAAGATAATTTACATAATATAAGAATAGATTATAAGGAAGCTAACTTGCAGAAACACTCAGGGTATTGTAAATAATAAACATTCGCATGCTAGAATATAATTCATATGAAAAAAATGTAAGATGGTATAGCAGTGGCGTTGATACGCGAACAAAGATGCTAACTGAAAAGCAAGTGAAGTGGAATAAAAAATTAAATAAATAAAAAGTGCAGTGAATCTTTCTTAGTGCAAACAGTTGTAAATGTAAAAGACAAAATGCAAATCGTATCAGCTACACAGATAATACCATAAACATTTAAAAGATATTTCAAGTTTGTGTGTAAAAGCTTAGATAAAATTTAAAGGTATAACTCATAAAAGGCAAAATAACACTAATATCAGAGCCAAGAACAATAAAAACAATGAACAATAAGCTCGGAGTGCAAATATATGTGTCACAGATAGAAAAGCAATTCGATTCAAGTGTGTTAATATAATATTAAGAATAATAAGAATATAACTCTGCAATAACAAGAGAGTAATAATCTCACGGGACTGTGTATTCATATTTTGTTGTGTTACCACAACAAAATCTGATTACAGGGGCATTTGAAGCCGGAATTAAGGCTGCCTAAATTAATTTTATAACCTGAGGCTGCAGAGCGATATTTATAAAGGCATTATATTTGATAAGGATAATTGTTATGTATATGTATAAGAAAATCATTTTGAGATAGGTATAACAGGAATCGAAGTAATTTGTAACTTGTATGTCATTTAACTGGTAATGGTATTTCACAAAAGGGTTTTGTATACATTTTGTGTAGAACATGTGAGAAAGACGAATATGTATACCTGACTCCACTCACTGGCCTCTCCTTAGACAAAGCTGAAGAAAGGGTAAAATATCTTTTGTTAGGTCACGAACCTTCTACCCGGGAAATACTTAGGAGTTGACAATAAGAGAAACATGTGGCCGTAACGGGACAGTATTTAACAAAGACAGACTTAAAAATATTTTAAGAGAAAATGAAAATGTCAGAACGGAGGCGAAAATGTTTTATTACAGGAAAGCCGAAAACACGTGCGTTATCTCCGGGAACATTTAGGAATCTACAGACTAAGCAAGGCAAAAGATTTTCAATAGAAATCAGAATATAAGGAAAGTACCGAAATTTATGACAGCTTGTTCTGGGAAAATTCAAGTTCGTGGGAAGACGTTAGATCAGGGGGAAAAGAATAATTCTAACCAATGGTCTTCAGATAAAAGTTAACGAATCAGGAGAACTTAGATATAACTAAATAATTTTGGGATAACCAATAATGAAAGTACAACACGAAAATAGATAAAATACGAGGGAATTTAATTTAGCGAAAGGCGTGGCGATGTAGTAGAAAAACTAGAGTACAGAAGCCAGAGGGGCACTCGGGAGACAAAAATTCACGCATTCGGTAGAGACACATTCACAGTAGAAATACATTCACAGATTTACACTCACACATTCATAGATTCAGAGGGACATTCAGACATCCAGACATTCACTCAGTAAGCCAGTCTAAGTGAGTAGCGAAGTCAGTGGCGAACAGGCAGGAAGTATTTTAATGTGAATAAAATATTTTAAACAAGTCAACCTTGTGTATTTTTGGGCAACACATTTCTCGTTCCCGTGGATCGATACTGATCCCGAAACACTCCGGTGGACCCTGAGATAAAATTCAACAAATTTGGAGCAAACGACGTCATCAGTGAGCAGCCCGGCCGAGACTTCGAAACCACGATCAGCTCAGCGATCAACTACATCCCCCGAGCACCCAATTTAACTGCTCCATAGTCCACATTAGTATGCAGAAATTTTAAAGATGATGTAGCTCATTGCTCTTACCTTGCTGTTTTTATTTATTCCCCCCATTCTTTTTGTGTATAGACAGCCAACAGAGCTGCGCATAATGCCTTGCATATTTTTATAGTACCTTTGGTAGAGAGTCATTAGATCTCCCATACGATCCTAAAATGCATCATTTGCACACACTATAGTGATATAAAAGCCTTACGGATTCACCCTTTCAATCTGAGGTAACTACACCGCTTTCATATTGTTGGAGGCTTTTTAAAATGTGCACTTTGAATAGCTGGTTTATAACTACAAGAGAGGTCCATCAACTATACCTACCTGACAGATAGACCACGTACATATACATGACCGCCCGCGCTCCATACCTTTGCCTTTAAATGCAGTATCGCTTTACTTGTGCACGCACAGTCAGTCCTTTGATCAGAAATGGAAGACGAAATATTTAGAATGAACTGGCCAATACATTTTTATAAATGCTGCTTCAAATTCCATGTACTTCATGTTGATTCCTGAAGTAAGGTATTCTTTTTTCTTTTCTTTTTCTCGTTCTTTTCTTTTGTTGTTATTTCTGTTAGAGCAGTGGTCGGCAACCTATGGACACATATAAGCTACTTAATAAAATGGCTAGCCACCGAAGGGATTTCGATATTTATTTAATTTTATTAAATAAATAAATATTATAAACATTATAATTGTTGGACTTTTAATAAATATTACAATTGTGCTGGAACTGGAACAATCTTCCCTCCATAACAATAACATTCTATAAGGTCACTTACACATACTTATAAAATACTCAATTCGTTTTAACAGTAACAGCAAAATCACGATCGTCTTAATGTGATATTTCTGGTAACCATTTCATCACTCAGGTTCTTGACATCTGGTTCATAATTAGTTACACTAAGC